>JAANSQ010001666.1:0-14281 GCA_036850885.1 Lepidocyrtinus dapeste
AACTTAAGAAACATGCATTTTCAATCTACTTTTTGTTGATGAAAGATCCATGAAAAAATTGAATATATTTGCAAGTCAAAATATTGATGCTAGTGTCGATTCTTTTGAGTGATGGATAAGTCCAATATAATTGAATTTGGCTTTACCCCTTTTCCAAACAAGCTCGTGAACTTGTTTGGAAACGATGTATTCCCAGCGTACATGAAAGTATTATTATGACAAGTTTTGAGGGATTCAATACATTAAAAAAAACTTCCGTTATAGATATTTAGAGCTGGGGAACTATAAATATATGCTTTAAGTATAAGTTTATACAAAAGTTTAAAACGTGTGAAACTGTACACTGCTCTTCAATTCTACGTACTTTAATTAGACTCTTAAGCACAAGCCTAACCCATTAAAAATGATGCATGGAAGTGGTTGACAGACACCTTTACGGTAAACAATCGTTGAAAGTGAAAGGCATCCATCATCAATTACGATCGTACGTAAAATATGTAGCTTCTTAGAGAACGAGCCATATCTTTTTAGAAACGAGATAGCAAAAATGAAAAATGGAAATAATAATGAACTTTTAAAAATTTCAGAGTTTGATATTAAAAGGAAAAGTAGGATTTCAAACGTTAAGAATTGTATCGAATGTGTCACTTCATCACAACAAATTCTACTTTACGCTTTGACGGATTAAGTGGATAAGGGCGTACCCTTGTCAGTATATAATTGGCTGCTAGCCTCTTGAGTGCATTCAGACCAAACTTTGTAGTTGAATGACAGTTGACAATATGCAGAACAAGGAAGAACACAGACGTTTCTATCATTCGACAAGTTTACGCCGATTCCTTGTCTCCCGATGGAGGGATTTGCTTGTGGTTGGATACCTCCCAGAAAACAACCAATTAAAGCAGATATAAGAAAAGAAGTCTGTGTAGTTTCAGGATATTTTTAAAAATTTTGGATGCGATTGTCACGAAGTATTTATTTGTAATGGTAGGCTAAGCTTTATCCATTTAAAGTCTAAAGGAATTGTAGACAAGGAATTGCAATTTCGTGTATATTAAAATTAATGGCATATTTGAGAAATTTTGCCACCCTGAATACATCACGTGTAAGGTTATTTGTAGCAAATTGAATTTCAATGGAATGTAAGGATTTGATTTCGTTGGATTTTGATAAAATAAATGATTTTTTTTCAATTTATGCAACAACTTATATTAGGTCATCTTTTGGATTCTCGAATCTTGAGACGTACTAAGCTTTATCCATTTAAAGTCTAAAGGAATTGTAGACAATGAATTGCAATTTCGTGTATATTAAAAGTAATGGCATATTTGAGAAATTTTGCCACCCTGAATACAACACGTGTAAGATTATTTGTAGCAATTGTATTTCGATGGAATGTAAGGATTTGATTTTGTTGGATTTTGATAAAATGTATGATTTTTTTTTCAATTTATGCAACAACTTATATTAGGTCATCTTTTGGATTCTTGAATCTCGAGACGTTGAGCTTTTTTTTGGAGAAGTCTAATGTTTCTATGCTGAGATTGTGAAGCAATAACCAATTGTTTTCAGTTTCTCCATTCTACATAATAATTTATCATGTTATTATCATGATCGAGCTTCTCCAACTCATTATACAACACACGCAACCAATCTTTCGCAAATAAATAGTGTCATGGCATGCGTGCCATCACCAAATAATGATCACGTATAACCCATATCCATCTTTTCTCCTCCGAGTGTGTAATGATACGACTACCATGATCATCATAATAATCATCAACTTCATTTTCTCAATCTTCTTGAATCTAAAATCTTGAGCTTGAGAGAGAGAGAGGATGTTGCTGTTGATGATGATGTGGACGGGGACTGAATGTGTGAGATGAATTCCCAAGTAAGTATAACTTTATAAGAACACTTATTGTTTCACTGATCGCTTTCCATTATCAAGTACATCGTTGGATGGGAAAGGCTTAGGGTGCACGAGAGGCCATATTTAATAAAATTGAACGAGAACTAGCAATTTCCTCGAAATATCCAAGCTGAGGTTTGTTTGCTTCCCTGCTCGCAAAAACTTATAATTGTAGTTAGGAATGTATCTGGGTCTTTTGAAAGAAAGGAACTATGTATAGTTTTACTACGTTCTACTATCAAAATGATAATGCAGAAAAGTTCAATCTAGTTATAAAATCTGTACAATATACAAAGTTTATGCTCAAGTTAGTCATGTAACACGAATAAATGCCTGTAAGAAGTTGAGCATGCCTTTATCTATAGGTATCTATACTTGGTTAATGATTCACATCAGGTTTTCATCTCAGAATCATCTCATTCCATCAAGATCTTTTGCCGTGATTGTTTTCTGTTTG
The DNA here is from genome assembly GCA_036850885.1 of Lepidocyrtinus dapeste. NCBI lineage: Eukaryota > Metazoa > Arthropoda > Collembola > Entomobryomorpha > Entomobryidae > Lepidocyrtinus > Lepidocyrtinus dapeste. The sequence goes on from JAANSQ010001666.1 coordinate 2,370, forward strand.
TGCATGAGCAGATCATCATAATAAGTATCTCTAGAATGTTTCTATTCTTAATAATTGCAAAACTCGCTCGGATTCTGATGAATGTTATTTTTCTGAAACTTTTTCAACTTTTCTGACGTGCGAAATCCAATTACTTTAGGAAAGTTTAGGACACAACTAACAAAATCTCTTTGTTTATGTAGGCTTCCTCTCGCACAGAGCTGAAGTTTATAAATTAACACTTGTCATTTCCCACAAATGCTTTTTAAGTTCATATACATTTATTTAACTACTCTTGGCTAACGCTTTTGCATCTCATGAAAATTTTGGATTCTATGCTTTCAGAGAAATTGCTTCCAGTCTATTTTTTTCAACGTTCAACTAATAGCTCCGGAGCGAAGTGCTGACCGTAATAAAAGGAGATTTCTGGATAGACATCTAGGCAATATGCAATAACGCTGTGATATCTAAACATTCTTTTGCATCCTAGTGCAGCGAATCTACTTTAAGAGAATGTTTTTGTGTAGGCTATATTCTCCCCTTTGGCTTTGGTCCAGCAAGTGGTCTAAATTGGATTGAATCGAATGAAATCAACTCTGATCATATGCCTGATAAGGAAAAAGGATGCGCTTTAAACTTGTCAAATGTTTGTGTCCATTTTAAAGCACTTCACGTCAAACCACATGAACCAACATATTAAGAAAATATGCTAGATTAGACTTGCTCACTTTTATCGTACGAGAAATGAAGTGAACATTCCATCTACCACTTTTCTAGTCACCCGAATAATATTACCAAGCCCATTATCCTTGTGTAATGTGATTACGGAATTCAGAGATGACAAGCTTTGTATAAAGCGTTCACATATGGGCTGGATTTCTTGGATACTTACAAAGAACATGTGCCAACGGTATTACATATACGTACATACTCTTTTGGAATTTGAAGGAAAAGATAATGTTGCGAAGCGGATCTTTATATACCTAATTCAAAGTATTCCATCAAGGTGGAAACTGTCTAAAAATTAAAGTTGACGTATTAAAAAATATTAAAGGATTACTTCAGAAAACCTCAAAACTTATTTATTTTCAATCATTCAAAAATGAATAATTGCGGATTATTATATTATCATTTAAAATTTACTATTAATTGCTTCGTTTCAATTAGTTTTATCTACTATAATCCATTTGATTTCGTAAGAACTTCCTTATCCAACCATGATTTCATTTATCTTCCGTTGAGTTTGCAGGCAATCACCTTTTGTAAAAGAGTTTCCAAAAATTGACGGAATTTTTTAATCTTGCATGAGTCATTGGATTTTTGAGAGATATTTCTAGACAAGTTTTGGGAGGCAGAGAAGTAAATTTTTTATGCCTATGATGGTACCTAAATAGCTCATTTTGTTCATCACCTTTTTCATGTTTCCCAGGATGTACCTTAAACTTGAAGAAAATAATAATATGTATGCATAGTATTACATATTTCTGTAAAAACGTTGAGGATGACAATCTTCTAATCAGAAGGGATAAACACACATGGAGCATTTTTCTTGAAAAAATTCTGTTACCTTAGCGTCTGAAGCCCAACACTTCAATTGGATTTAATAAAACGTTTGCTACTGGGACAACATATAGCTAGCAACACTACTCATCATTAGAATTCACACGAAAATATTTTTAAAATAAAAATTTTCTAGATATAATGCTTTCATTTTATAATAAATGGGAGGAATCAGTTTTTATCTGACTTTTTCTCAGTACGCACGACATAAAAAAGCTGATACTGATGATGAGATGAGGATGGAGGAACTTTAGCTGCTGTCTACTTGCCTGTCAACTCAACTAGGATCAAGTCAACCAGTTGACAATTATTATCATTGTCACATGTCTAAAATGCGTCAGTGTTTGACCAGTCAGTCTAATAACAAGCAATGTGAACAGGGTAGTAACGAAGGAACCAGAAGATGCATCCAACAAAAAACGAATTGTCCATTGGTAATATGGATAGAAACTAGAGACATTGTTACGAAACAAAGTGTAAGTATAGAGTCAAGACTGATGTCTTCTTGACAACATGACATGTCATCATGATGGCACCAAAAAAACTTTAGGGTATCATGGTTGTGATCCTGATGTCCAAGAGGGGTGAACACACAATCAAGGGGAGGGGTAAATAAGAAAGTGATGTGGAAAAAATTGCTAAAAATGTAGATCACACGAGTTAAAAGGAAGCACAATCTCATGATTTTTATAGCTTAGAAAAGTCATGCGGAAATCAAATTTCATTATTTATTCATTTCATTAACCTAATTAATAAGAAATTTGAAAAGTAGAATTCACGTCTATCAAATAAACCAATCCCTAATCAATACTAGGTCCTTCCGCTCTACGCTCTAGAGTCTAGACATTTTTGCTGCTCTGATTTTGACAAGTGATTTAAGATTTCAAATGAAATATGCTATTGTCATTGCGGATTATCTCCTTTCCTGAGAATACTGACGTACAAGTTTTATTGAAAACCTAGTTTTTATCGGATCAGGTAAATTGAATAAAAAATTCAACAGGAGCACATAATCAAAAAAGTCCATACAAAAAAAACGCCAAGTCTGAATGATGATGATACACTTGTGATAGCATTATCTTGCTCAAGTATCAAAGCTAATATCAGGAAAAGTCCAAAAGGAAGAGAGAGCTCTTCTCTACACAACCAAACAAGACGAAACGATAAATAATGATTTATGACCTGAAAAGAAGCAGGTGGTCTACACCACCAATGTTATGCGCTCTAACTGCTACTTACTACTTAACTGTAGCTTGACTTTAATGCAACGCAACAAAACTGATCTAGGGTGTCCAACAGTTCGCATCGTCTTATAAACTTCCCTATGGATAAATGGAATTAACTGTACGAGCTTTCAGGTTGAACAGGAGTCTCAAAATAAATCCTTCTTACTTTTACTTTGACTTAAACGATGCTTCTCAGTTGAATTTTTTTCAATGTATTTATTTGGAAGTGGGTATATCGTTCAATGATTTTGTGACGGGAGCTGTAGATCAGCGTTACTTTGCATTTTTCTTTAAGATGATCTCTCAACTTAAACCAAGGTCATGTACCTTGTCTCTCCCTATTTGCCAATGCATAAATAAGCAAAGCAAAGATAACAACCTGCCCTAACAGGTATGCGATAACTTTGCTCTTTGTATGTCCGAAAATTAAGTCATGTGAGCAAATCAAACCTAAAATGTAGATAATAAAATGCAATTACTGTGCAATTGATTAAATAAGTTAATCAAATAAAACTGGTATGACTAGGGTGGAATTAGAGACTGCTCCCATTTTCTCTGCAATTATTCTACGATTTTTCTAAAGCAATAACTTTTAGATAAAAGGTTTTCGCAATAAGTTTATGAAGAATTAGATACGTACATATTTGAGAAAGTTTTAATTTATAATTTAAACATTGGAGAAATAGTCTCACCACACCTGTAAAATTAAATGAATTTTGATATCTTATCAAATGAGCAAGGTAAAGAAAAACATCAAAAACCTTTAAAACCCACACAGGAGGTTTTCAAAGTTTAGAGGACATTGATGGATGCTACAATCTAATTGAAGTTTGCCATTTTCTTTGAAATTTACATTAATTACTATCCAATCCAATAAATGTACGTTTTCCAATAAAACCGATTCTAGATGAAGTAAAGTTAGTAATGTAGATTGAGGTTTGCTGCATGAACTTGGTTTTATATTTGATGTAAAAGCCAGGGCTCCTCATTATCCTTTCAAGAGATGGTAAACATTAAAACTAAATGCAACGACAGATGTCCCATTATAAACTGTATCTGAAGATATGTTTTAAAGTAATAAATGGTGATAAGATGTAAGACTCCTTTTATTCCACTGGAAATTAGCTTCGCTTCATTCCTGTCACGTTGAATGCAAAACAAATTTTAGTACTGAAACAGCAGATGAAACTTTGCAAACTAGTCAGTTTTTGTTTAACTAAAATGGTTCTAATCTTCGATAACATCGGTGAGCAATGGTTGTATATCAAATAAATATTCCAGAAATGAGTTTTCTTACATTTAACTAGATTTCTTATCGTGTATCATTTAAAAACAGCATTTTTGTCGCCCTACATTTTTCTCATATGTACTTGTGGTTAAAATGGGAAGAATTTTGAGAATATTTGAAATCTCGAATAGTATAAACCATCCATCGGGGCATCTTGATACAATGCTTAAAATATCTTACACGAATAAGAGTAACACGCTACAATGAACATTTCAAGATGAAAGAATTTATTTGGTTTGCTCGATGAATCTTTTCTAGCTCAACCCTACTGTCAATCATTTTTGGAGTTCTCCACATTGAACGTCATATTTTTCATGGCAGCCTCATAATCTTTACTCTTACTGACAATGCACAAAATAATGTTCATACCTTTTTCTCCAATGAGGCTAAAATCTCCGTGCAGATTAGCTAATGGCGGAAAATGTCTGCTTTCATCCAAACTCAATGTAGTTTTTTAGTCGTAAAATTAACCTAGTTCCTTATCATTTCTTCAGAATCTAATGTTTTCTATGTTGTGCAATACCATGGCTAATAACGCTATCGTCGTTTCATTTATTCTCTTTTCTATATAATTATTAATCCATCGAATTTTTCGGAGTCGAAAAGACTCCCTAGCTCTATTCTTTCCCGTCTGTCACTCAAATAAAGAAGGAAAGAGCAAAGGATCGTACGTACAGGCCAACTTTGGACTGTAAAAAAGTAAAAAAGCAAAAGCTTTTTTCCCCGTGTACACGTTTTCTATGAAAACTAAACATAATAGAAAAACGAAGCCGAGCGCACACACAGAGCTTGGAGCTCAAGCTTCCACAAAAAGTTCTTCTCTCCGACAGAGGTTTTCCCTTTCTGCCAGCAGTTTCCCAGTCCGTCATCCAAATCCAGAGTGCAAAGCTTCACAAAAAGCTAGGCAAAATGCAATGCACAATGTGTTGCTAATAGAGACCCACCCCACAAATGCGCGATGGCAGTGTTTTCTCTGACTCAAGAAAAAAAAGAAAACTCATCTATCATTCTTGTCCAAATCATCCTATAACCACTAAGTTTGCTATATGGGCTCAATCTCAAAATAATATAGCAAACACAATTACCTACTCACTCCACTCTTGTACTCGTTGAAACTTCACTTTTTAGGTACATGCTTTCGTCATCCATCCCATATATCATAATATTTCAGATATATACATTCATAACCTGTTTAGTTTGATCTGATATGAACATAAAATATATATCTTTCCACCAATACATTCATTTCAAGTAGGGAGGGCATAGCATGGCACTCATTCACAATTTTACTTTGCGATTGTTTTGTTACTCTTTTCCCCCGTACCCTTACCTCCATTCAATATACTATAAACTAATTTTTTACATCCACTTTTAAAAAACCGTGTCTCACACTTTTTCGCTAAAAGCATACGTCTCATGCCTTCTCCCTAGTCTGTTATTATGTGTTATGGTTGGCGTTGGTGGTTTAAGATCTAATATTCTCCAAAGCAAACAAAGATGATCTATGTATGTATCGGCGAAACTTTCCCATAAAGTTTCATATTAAAAAAGTATCTGGGAAATAAGCAACTCATCACATTTGAACACGGCACATAAGTAAGCAACCCTAAACTCTTGCCTTCCTTTCTCTCCACTTGTTTCTCCCTTCTCTTGTCTCCTCAAGTCTTTTCAGAGCTTCTTCACTAGCTTAAAGAGCACAAGCTAAAGCCTTTTTTGTATCAACGTGCGCATACTTTAAGTCGCGTAAAGGTATACACAAAAATAAAAGAATACTCTCTCCCTCTCTTATTGTATCATCATTGTAATCATCCTAGTACTCCTTCCTTAATACACATCACATCACATCAACCAGCCAGCGAGACACATGGGCCATGGGATCTATCATCCATCTCCTGAGCTAGTAAAATACGCTTGTTTTAGCCACACAAGATCTATTTCCTATGTATTATACATGCATAATATGGGAAAACTCAACATCACTCATACTACCACGTTGTTTTCTCACACGATGACGATATGCGAGAAGAGAAAAGCTCACACACATACTCACAAGGTTCACTCAACAAAACTCACCGGAGGAGCTCTTTTTCTATTATGCTTAGCAGCGTGCTTACTTAAGTATATTGGATTTTTTTTTCTCTGGGATGGAGGAATGAATACTTTTAATGCGTATAAAAATATTAGAGATATTGGTTACTGCTTATTCTCCGCTTTATTTTTGGTTTGCCCCTACTACCCAACAGGAGAGTGAGAGAGCGCCGTAGTAAGAAAAACATGGAGCAACAAAATGAAATAAAGTAACTAAAAGTAGAAGCAATGGGCGAATGCAACATTTTTAGTATACACCAATCCATCTACTCGTTTTTTTCTGTAGAGCTCGTAACTCATATCATTTCAACATTCACTTCAACTTGAACAGCAACGAGTCAACCTCAGTCAGTCAGCAGTCAGGTCTTTGTAACATAGGAAGTAAGTAACAAGAAGAACAAGGGAGTAAGAAAAAAATTGTCGGAGAAAAGTTGAGTTTTTAGCCAAAGCTTCTTTGTTCACAGTACATTAATACGAGGATCATCACGAGGGTGTCTGGAGACTAATCCATTATACTTCCTTCCTTTCTCTTTATCCTCAAACCTGATCATTACATCAACAATAAAAAATCGAAAGAATCATTATCCTCATATTATCCTCATCTTTTATTACTGTTTCAATCACAGTCCTTGTTATCTTACTCCCTTTTTATGAGCATCTCTCTTTAGACTCCTTATCGTCATTAAAGATCACGTTGTCATTTTTATGACTCTTTCACCTGCTGCTGCTATAAGAGTACCATGCGTTCTCTAAAAAGTTGACCACGTGCTCAAAAAAAATCTTGAAAACGCCAGATCAACCTAAACTAAAAGAGTCTTAAAAGATACACTGTTTTTCTCTTTTTACTCCTTCTTATCATTTCTGATGTCTAAATACACTCTCGAGATTTAATTCGGATTTTCTGCAACAAAGAAAAAGCCTAAAAAGAAATGTCAGAGTTATAAATAAATTATAAAAATACTTGGCCAACTTTCTTCATAAAAAGGAAAAGTCGGAAGAAGACATTATTATTTCTAACATTCTAACATGCATGGACTTGAACTCAGTCTTCTATTTTCCCATGCAAGTTGAAAAAGGAGATGAGGCAAATGGAAGTGCAAGCAGAGCAAAACGTTTTTCTCTGAATAAAAAAAAACTCTCGGAAGACTTGATGATTTACTGCCGTTGATGATCTGTGTAAGGACTCACCGATCCTTTTTAACGGTATGTAAGTACTAAGTTTGTGTATATGATATCAACACGATATCATCATCCTTTCTTCAGTCGGTATATTTACCCTCAGCTCTAAGTTAAACGAACAAGAAAAAGAAAAAAGGGAAAAGGAGTACGGAGAGACAGAGAGAAAACAAGTGTGAAATTTATTACCGACACTTAAAAAAAGAGGAGCAGTGCACCACGGTGGCGGTTGTTCAGGAAAACTAAGAAATATATATAAATATTGTGACTCTCGAGATCAAGCCTACACCAAGAAAAAAAAACGTTTTTTCAAAAAAAGTGTGTTTTCTCTGTTATCTATTTTGTGTACATGTGTTGTTATAAAAAATGTGAATCACACATGTACTTTTACATGTGTGTTTTGAATGAAAAGTAAACATTAAATTGATACGGCAAACGTTCAAGTAAAAATATCGCTTTATCTTTTTCCTACCGTTTTGTTCAAGCTTGGGAAAAGAAGCAACAAAAGTAGATCATTACTACAGACATCATTCCAGCTATTTTCTCTTTCTGTCGTTGGAAATAAGGATTGAGGACTTTCCATGAAAGCTCAAAGAATAAAAGGAAAATATCCAGAGAAAATGGGCTATTAAGTTGGGGAAAACAAGGAATTTAAAAAAAATAATGCTAACTTTTTCTGTTTACAATAGAAATGCGGGATGGTCTCAGCCATTGTCTTCAGAATTGGAGATAAAGAGTATGCTTGACTCTGCACCGAATGGACAATATTGTTTAGTTAAAAGATAAAAAACAAAACAGTTGAGAAGGATTCTCCAGCAGGATCACCAAGTCGACCGACTTTCTTTATGTTCGGTTTTTGGCATGAGCAAAGCATTTTTTTTAGCTTGCGCGCGTGCTGCTACATTCGGCGCGGGATGAGTTGACTGTCATTCACAAATGAAAAGTGTAATTCATGGTCCAATTCAAACGATTGAAGCCTAAGCGCTTTGGAGTTTTTAAACAAATTAAGTGAACAGAAAAAACAATGCTGCTTATGACATAGTGACAATGGGTGAAAATAGTAAGTTTACCATGGAAATATTCATGAACCATCGTAATTGTCTAGTGTGACATACATAGCAGCGTGGCTGGACCAATATTTGAACTAAACCTATGAATGAAAAAGACTCTAGTTTGAAAGATGTATGTACTTTTGATGATGATAATAATGATGTTTAACAAGCCGGTGGAATCTTCTCTGAAAAAACACCGCACTTTTTCCTACTAACAGAATAAGTACATTAGCTTAAGTAAGTCTGAGCAAACTTGACTTACTTGCTGAGCTGTGTGCATGCTGGTCTGTCTGCTGCAAAGAAGGAGCGGAGAGGGTGGCCGGTTGATTTATGTGGCAATAATTTGTGGTGTTACTAGTTCTTTTTCTGAAGGAGTTATTTACCTATACAGACAAACTCTTATATAATATACGGGGACGAAGAGATGCCCAAGTAGAAGGAACTTTTACTAAGGAAAAGTGTCTTTTTATGAATGAATAAATATATTTTAACGTAACAGTGCAGTGTGAATTCGTATAAAAAATATGCGCAAAAAGTGTATATCTAAATAAGGGAACTTTGACAAGGAAACTATGCCAGCGGATCATGAAATGATCTCATAAAAGTTTCTTCATCACATCAAGTATGTATGCAGGAATTACTATCGAGATTTCGCAAAAGGAGCAAATCAGATTGAATGAAAAGGAGCAATGCTACTATGGAACTTATTAACTTATAAATATTTGATAATGGAGCAGAATGAATATACCGATGCCTCTTCAATTTTTTTCAACTTTTTGGATTGAGAATAAAGCCAATCACTTTGTCTGAGAGTGTGATCAAACTCAACTTAACAGCTAGTAAAAGCACGTTATTACTCCCATGTGCGGCCGTACTTTGTATACACGCCACCATAGATAATTCCTTGGGAAAAGTGCTTTTCATGCTACTCCTGTGAAGAAAAGTTCTTTGTGTCTATTTGTTGTGTACATAAAGGACTTCATAATCCTAGTGCGGAGAAAAGAAAAGCAATAAAAAGTCAACTTTATGTCGATAGCTTTTTACCAAAAGAAATAGGCTATTTTTACTTCCATAAATATCTCAAGAATACTTTTCTCAAGACAATTTACGAACAAAGTGCAAGAAAAACTACGAAAAACTTAAACAGTTGAAAATATTCTGTAGAGTAATATGTCTTCAAGTCTTTCCCATTATTTTCAGTAATTGATCAACCTTAAGTCTAATATAGGAAGAACAATTATGTTTGAATGAAGATAACTCTAGATCAATTCAAAAGCAAATAGAATTTTGTGGAGCGCTTGAGTCTTCTAAAAGCCAATATAGTTTTGCATTTAAAATGAGATTTATTTGGAGAAAGTTTTGTTTTGTTCCTTTTTTGTACCCAGGTTTTTGAAACTTTATAGTCTTCTTATGTTAAAATTGTTTGGGCGCATTGTCAGTAAGTATCAGATGCAGTAATAATAACTTTAAAGGTTTCAACAAACTTTTCTAAAGAAAGGTCTCAGCTTTTGCGACCCACACTGTATAACTTGCATTTCTGAAGGGGTTTACTATCGTGCTGGATTAATTTCATTTTTATAGTTTTTTAATGGCCCCTTGTGAACTCTTTAATGGCCACGCTTGGCACCACTAAAATGTCTTTTTAAACGTGCTACTCTGCGAGAAAATTTCTGCGTCAAAAAACTTATTATGCGTTATTGACTGAGAGGGAAAATATACAAGCTAAAAGTTTCAACAGAATATCTTAAGATTCTTTTAGACTTTCTCCATTTTAATATTTTATTAAGATAGAGTTTAAAGCAAAATGTACACAAAGATAGAGAAGACATTTTGTTCACGTTTAGTAAATCGTTGGTGGTCGTGGTTCCTTTGGAAAGTTTAGTGAATGGGAGAATCCAATGAATTATTGCGTGAAAGTTTGTGTACAAAATGCAAATTAAATGTGAACGACAGGAAGTTCTTGATCAGTTGGTGGAGGCCGCCCACAATAGAACTTTTGCCGTAAATCCATCAGCACGAAAACAATTAATTAATTGACCAAACATAATTTTCTTCCTTCCGTTGTTCAAGTTCTATTCATAAAGTTTGTGAACTTTGAGCACAAAAATTGTGTAATTTTAGGTGGGAAAAAGTGACACGATATACTTTAAGTGTCACTTTGTACCCCGCTATGAGCTCATTCCTAATGAACACCAATTCAAACTACCTCGACCCAAAATTCCCTCCACCTTGCGATGACTATGGAGGGATGACTCTCCAAAACTATACGGATTACTATGCCATGCCCATGGGACCATGTCCTCCAGCCACACATCATTCACACCATCCTCATCATCAGTTGTATTATCATCACCCCCATCACGGTGCTTCCTCGTCCCCAGCGGCAGGGGCTGCTCCGATACAACATCCTCATCAACATAATCAAGCAACGCATCATTTAAACTCTCATCACCATGCCTCCCTTGCCGCTGCAAGTGGAAGTAATGCTGGAAGTCCGATTCCTGGCAGTGGTCATCTTGGTCATCATCAAANCCGATTCCTGGCAGTGGTCATCTTGGTCATCATCAAATGGCAAGTGGGGGTGGAACTCCTTCCTCAGGAGGACTTCTGGGCGCCACCACATCCCATCATATATCCCATCCACATCAAAATATTTCTCCAGTTCCTGTTGCTCTACAACATCATCAACAACAATTGTACGCACAGCAACAGAATCCTTCCAGTCATTCTCAAGTTAGGGATTCTTCTCCATTTCATTCTGTAAACAATGCAGGATCCCCTATACAAGCAAATGCGTTGTATGGAGCTACTGCAAATCATCTTGGCCAACATGCCCACCATCAACACAGTAATAACCATACTCATCACCATCATCAGCTTTCGCATCAACACCAAAATCTTCAAAATCATAGTAATTCGCAACAACATCATCATCATCCGCTTCAACCACAACATAACATTTACTATCCCTTATCCCAGTCACCAGAGGATCACCTCTCTAGTCCACCATTGACCGTACTCTCCGGAAATAATAATAACACGGGAAGTGTTGGTCCGACGACTATTAACCCTTCAGGCAATAACCAAAATGGTTCTCTTGGTCTCCTTGGAACTCCTGCTACAAACCAGTCTAGTGGGGGTGCAAGTAATAATGGAGGTGGCAATAATAATACTTCATCCACATATGTCGCGAATGGGGTGGCAGCGTTGGCACAACTTAATACCAGCAATAGCAAAACTAATGCTCAAACACCATCTCCAGTTTCCTCTGTAATGAGTAGTTTATCGCTAATGAGTCAAGGCTCCGGAGGTGGGGGTGGGAGTACAACGGGAAGCTATCTTGGAGCAACTAACGTTTTATCAGGTCAATGCCTTTATATGACTTACTTGCAATTAGATTAAGAACCGAGTAGTTTGTTGACAATATTCCTCGCTATAAATTTGGTGAATGCCCTATCCAATTTTCTATCCAAAATGCTTATTTTTGCATTGCCTCACGTTCCAAACGTTTAATCAGGAACCAAAATGATAATTCAACTTTTG
>JAANSQ010001667.1:0-14279 GCA_036850885.1 Lepidocyrtinus dapeste
TTTCCCTAAAATTGCATATTTGGCTAGTTTTATGTATCAAACCTTATAGTTTTGAAGAAAGAATCGTTAAAACCTATTTAGTTTTCAAATAATTTTAAGGGGTAATAGTTACTCACCAATAAAAACATAAAAAGACACGCTGAAACAGCCGAAAAGTTAGAAACCCTTGCATTTAACCCTTAAAATAGCACTTTTTAGATAAAAAAAATTGAAAACCGAAACCGTATCCGGTTTTCGGTTTGGTTTTTCTAGCTAACCGAAACCGAATCTAAATTTCGAACCGAAACCGTAACCGCAACGTCCCTACACATAATGGCTATTCTGGCTAAACTAAATTAAAATCCAAGAAAATCAAATTAGTGCGGTAGTAAGATCCCTTAACATAATGTGATGCATGTAGTAATCTAATGGTTAGTGTATGTATATGTTACGTATGCGAATTGACGTAACTGAAGTAGTTAGGCATAAATATTTAAGGTGCAATGATTAATTACAGTGGAGTTATAATATTTGATCAGAACCCTGAAGAACTTTTTACTTCAAAAGCAACAAATCAATGAATCGGGCAAAAGAGAACTGAAGAAATATCAAAGGTGTGCGTTTCTCAATGAAGTTATTAGCACCAAAAGAGACTTTAATAGGGGCCAAGGACCTAATTTCTCGGCGCCTCTCTGGGGAGGAATTTTTCCATTCGATTCTTTTAATTCTTTTGAGTACAGCCTCGGATTTATAGAATACCGTTGCAGGCTGTCCATATACACATATGGTGATGAGGAGAGCCTGAACAATAATTACGCCAAGTCCCACCAGTGCGAATGGGGAGGTGATTTGACTGGGGAGCTGGAGCGCTTGAAATATAGTATGCATCGCACAGGTTTGCGCAAGAACCATACCGCTTAGGACGAGAAACAGGACTGATAAGTGAGACTCGTTAAAGAGTCTGCAGAGCAATTGAAGTCTTTTGTACATCATTAGATCGAATCGCCCCCTCTCTTCGAATGATTCCAGCATTTTTATCAATGAGTAGCAGCCAGACATTATGTGGATGCAAGGGATGCATGCAGTGCTTGCAATAATGTTCCATACACACTTGTGTATTTTAAACTGTACAGCCCCGTTGGCAACTTTAAGGAGTAGATATGTATCATAGTAGCAAATTGGATTGACCTTTGCGAAATAGTTGGGAGGGCAGCATGGAAGCAACCCGCATGAAATTGCATTTGACCAAGTGAAAATAATGGATGCAGGCACAAAACTTCTTGTTGTCCAGGTAATGGATGTCCTTCCAAGCTGTGCTCTTGCGTTTACTCGGCGGGGAGGATCAAATTCATCTTCTGCTTGTATTATTCCATTGAAAAAATGACTGCATTGTTTTGCCGTGACTGCTGATGACCACAATATCCAGGACATTCCAAATGAGCCAATGAGCGAGACGGCCGAGAGACAGGCGTAATCAAACTTTTTTTCGAAAAAGTAGGCAACGGTGGTATATGCACTTAGAACTGAAAGACCAGCCATAATTAGGCACCACTTTTTCCAGTCACCTTTTGAAGTTTCCTGTATTTTTCCAGTACGAATATTGCAAGAAAATGGTAGGACAGATTGTTGGTAGAATTTTTGTAATGTGGGCGAGAAATCTGTACGGAATGGCATATTGAAAAGTGTTTAAATGAATGAACACTACTATCTAACAGAATAAAGTTAGTTTGGATTGAATATATAGTAGCGCTGATTGAACAAAATCCTGCTTACGAGAGCATAATCTGCCTTAATGAGTGCGTTCATTTCCACAGCCAAAACTTGAATAAAGACTCTCCAGAAATTTCAGGCGCAAACTTAAAATCTTCAAAAATATGTGACAAACTTGATTCAAGTTATTTTGCAGGTGGAAGTTTTGAATTATTTTATTTGTCAAAAACAAAGTAATTATCGGACAATTCTAACAAGTTTAAGTAAAGTTGGAAAACAATTATTAAGTTGATGCAGCATATTTATCATAAACTACAAACTTGTTAAGCTGTAGTGAAATGATAGACTCATTATGCCACTCCTTATTCCACCAACATAAGCCAAAATATGTTCAACGTGTTAATCAAATATATAATTGTTTGTTTCATGAGCTTAAAAATATCTTTTTGTACATAACTTTGAGGAAAATACTAGAACACATAGGAATTGATCTTTTCGTAATATTTTTCTAATGTGAAAGTAAAGACAGGAAAATAAAAATAAAAAATAAACATACATGAAGAATTTCTCGTAACTAATTGAATCCCAAAATTGTATTGGTATAGCTGCCAAAGAAAAACGCAAAATCAATGGATGGATGCCCCAAGAATTATTTGAGCAAAAAAAGAAAAGATTTTTTTACCACTGTTATTTAAAAGGTTACCTCTGGATTATTTTAATACCTTGCTCCTTATGAACGAATTAGAAAAAGAGTATATGCGTAATTTATCTGAAGCCTTGCCTAACCTAACTTAAAACCAAACAAAGTTTGGAATATTGGAAAGCTGGCAAAGTGGGTGGCAAAGAAGGGGCGATGTGAGCAGGTGGGAATTCTTTGCATCTGTTTTTTGTCTGCTAGTGACGTGAAGTGATAAAATACCATAATTATTTAATTTTTTCTACTTACACAAGTCAGAAAAAATAGCGTTTTCATAAATTTTGTTAGAATTAGCAGATTTAATGGGAGTTTGAGTTCGAGGCTTACATAATTAATTAAGCAATGTAATAATCCGAGTCAAATCATGTCACTGGTAGCTAATTATACGGACTCTGACGAAAGTTGCTCATCCGATCACGACTTATCCTTGTCATCTGACAACAACAAAGCTAATCAGACGACTCATTTGAATTCTGTGCGAAATAGGGATGAAAATGCATCTGAAAACGAGAAAAATCGGATTACCAAGGGTTCTTCTACTAACTTACTGATTCCAAGTTCCGACTCGTCTGGTTCAGACACTGATGACCAAGATAATTCGAACCTCAGGTTTACTTAATTTTGATTTATATGAGAATAGTTTAATGCGTGATATTTACTGAGCTAATTTGCTTGTAATATATTATGCTTGTTACACAGCAAGCTTAGTAAAAACGCAACAACGTTGGACAACCCTTTCCGGACTATCGGAGATGTAAATGTGTCCAAAGAAGATTCTGTGTTTAGGAATCCATTTCGTGACAAGGAAGATGAACGTATTGCGGTGCTAGAACACCATGTCAAAGTAATTTTTTAATGTGAAAAGTCGAAAAGTGAAATCAAAATCATAAAATTAGTGCGAACAATATAATTTCATGTTTTCTAGATGACAGAAAACCCTCAAACCTCGATACTAATCAACGGTAAGAAAATCTGTTGGAACTATAGGAAAAGAAAGTGCTACTTAGGAACCAAGTGTCCTTATGCTCATGACTCTGATGTTCCCTTGACGGAAGAGCAATTAAAGGAACAGCAAGTCGAAAACGATCTCCATCGCTCCGCTGCTGGCGGATCAGTAAATGATGAAACTGGTCCTCCAAAATCCAAATATATTAAACACACTCCAACAAAAACTCATTTACCAGGGACAGCGTCCGTGGTAGCTGGAGGTTATGATTCTTCCGCTTTCTTTAGTTCACCTCATCTAGGCGGTAAGAAGGAGAAAGTCCAGGATATTCTTTCAGACGAGGAGGACAAGCCTTACAATAAAGCCAAGAAGAAACGAGCAGGCCTAAGCAACAGTTTGATACCACCGAAAAAGGCAATCAATTTGTATAATAAAACCAAAGACAAATAGATCACCTACTCTTTCATTCCAATACCTGCATGAATGAGCACATGTTTCTCAACCATACAATGAATAAATCAATAAATATATGATTACTAAATTATGATAGCGTACATAATTGTGATTAGAACTTGACTTTACGTATCCATTTCTCAGGCACTAACACAAACTGACCATTTTGTAACTTGACTCTTATTATTATAGATTTATTTTACCATATTTTATAACAATTAATAATAATCCTTATATGTATAATTCATAGAATTTACAACAATGCGCCTTCAAATAAAGTTGGTTATAATTAAACCACATAATAAGATTAGTGCCTTTTTTCAGCATTAATATTTTAGCAAAATATCCGAGCTAACCACATAAGAGTATAAACGCTTTACACATTTTGCTTTCACCCTGCATCTCTTGCTGAATGTAATCGACAAATGAGAAAGCATTAAAGAAGATTATAAAAATACAATTACCTAAAATTACTTGTCAGCGCCACAAGACATGTACCGAGAAGTAATAATCAGTCTGGGAAACTTAACTTACGCTCATTTGGTTTCGGTCTGGTTCGTACTGGTTGAATTAATTGTGGAGTGCGAGGGGCTGACTGGACAACGTTGTAGTTTTTCAGTTTCCATTCTCCTTTTGTCTATTATCGATTTCCTTGAGCAAAACAGACTTGATTTTTTCCAGGAGGACCTGTTTCACTTCAGCAGGCACTTTTGCTGTAAAAAGATATTAAGATATTTCAAATGTCACCTAACTTTCATTCAGCAATAGTACATCGTCAATATGTGTGTGTTTATTGTTTTACCCCTAGCTTGAGGCGTGACTTCTTTTACAATATCTTCGGTGGTGGTGTTATCAACGCCTCTTTCTTGAATCACTTTACGGCACATTATATTGACCTCATCTTTCCATCCGCACTCAAATAGGAGCTTCGTCAGCGTGTCTTTTAGTCTTTTAAAGTTAAAACAAATAGTTATCAAGTTGTAATGTATTAGTATTTAATTTAGAAGTGATATATTAAATTGCTTAGGTTACCTTTCACCTTCTCCATTTTTTACCAAAACTTCATTTAAAAGCGTACGGATTTCGTCAGCTTCTGTATTTTCCATCTTGAAGACGATCTCAGACTAAATGTAATTAGCTCGTGATTTGACTGCTTGTTTTTTAATACTGCCAAAACCAAAGTTTACGGTCAGATAAGATAAAATTATCGGACAAAATTATTATGACTAATGGTTCAGCTCCAGATGATTTAACTATTAACTAATATTTCATTTCACGTCTAATTAGTAATTGTAAAGAAACAAAGAAGACCTACCAAGTAAACAAAGCAGAGAAGCTTAAATCTTGTTTCGGTCTTTGTAGACTAATTTCCCGCGAAACAATTGGGGTAGAAAGATACAAGTTGTTTTCCTTTGTTTCCAGCTTGATCCAAGTAGCTTTGGGTTTAGCCAGCCTTAACTAAACCATTCAACTTACATTCGCTGGTGTAAATATTATGTTGGATATAATTAAAGTAGGTCAGGTCAAGGTTAGTGGTGCACTGCAGCTCAAAATCATGCTAGATCGGGTATTTATGTCTTTGTGATGCTTGGTATGGTAAGTAAACTTTGAAAGTTGACAATAGGTGGAAAATTGCTGTATGGTTTATTAATTAAATTCTTTATTTCCTGACACAATACAGACTTTTTCATCTCTCTTTTGTGATGTTTTTCCTGCATTAAAAATTACAAGCAAAGTGCAGTACTTTTCCAAGAGTATTCCTTTATTTAAGCAATGACAATGAAACTAATGTCTCATTAACTTCGTAGTCAATTTCTACTTGTATTTTTAACATGAATGTATGTTTACAAATTTGAGTCCAATTTGTTATTAATGACACTTGTGAGAAGCTGTTACGCTCTACATCTATCGATTTGTTTTACTTTCACTTTTTAGATGTTATTAAATTTTACATCGTTCACACGACACTACTCAAGTCGTAAAGTCAACATCCCAAAATTATCGCGTAAAATATAATCGTGTAACATGAATTTATCGTCACCACCTCGATAAAAGCCATCGTAAATATCTAGTGTGTACCAGCTCTACCGACCTAGCTGGGTCATTCAACGTTTGAACCCTCTGGGTTCGTCAGAGCATTGAGGTCCATAAGTATTCTAAATCCTTTCCGTTTTGTTCGCTTAGGTTCTAGAAGATATATTTTTTTAAATTTCATTTCATCATCTTGTTTGTAAAATTCCGTAGGTTTCGATTATGCAACATTTTGTTTACATTAGGGAGCTCAAGCTCGATAACAGTGCAGTAGGTAATGTTCCGCATGAGAGGCTAATTTCTCATTCTCACTCACCACTTGTGCATAAAAATCACGCACTTTGAAACTTTAAAAATAGCATGAAAAGGCCTTGCTAAGCGAAATGAGGAAAATAGCAGAGAAAATCTGTGCATAAAAAAAATCTCTAAAAAAATCACGAGGCAATATTAATGAAAAAATATGAGTTTTCAGAATAACACAAAACTCACTTCCTCAGGAAGCTCATAAATTCCATGAATTATAAGATCATACCGGAATCTTGTTTCCTTCTGTAGAATGTACGTCTTACGTCAACATGATAAAAGCTAGCCTGTAACAAGTAAAATAGACCAGTGAGACCCATGATGTGATGAACTAAAAGGGACTCCTGGTTCGCTTCGTTAATCCTATTTTCCACTCAAGGATTAAGTATTATCAGCTAACCATAAATACATGTAGTGGGGTGTCTTTGAGGATGCAATTATCAAACTTTATTGTATTATGTTTGTAGTGCACATGGGCTTATACCTAAATGTTTAACCTTAGTTTTGCTATGCATTTTTGCGAAAAGGCTGCAAAAAACATAAAGCAGCAGCAGTTGGACTTGGTTAGGTTTGGGCTTGGACCGCTTGGTCTCAAACAGTCAAACAGATAACTTTAATTTACTCAACATCTCCGTATAATATGCAATAACTTTTCTGTCACTGCTGTCCGGAAAGCATTCCTTAAGCCTATGTTTCGAACTGAACTTTGGCCAAAATTGCAAATGTAAAAAAAATGAAGCACTGGTAGATAAAAAACGCCAGCAAGGCAACAGTATAATATCCTAAAATAAACGATGATGCTGTGATGCCATAAAGGAAATAACATTAAATGGAGCAGCTCAACTTCCAAATGCAATGAATGTCATTTGTGCAACCTTTTTTCCCTTCGATGAGTCTCTCAAGAGTAAACTCTGTACACTTCCAATGGTAATCATCACGTAAAAATGTCGAAGCTCGAGTATATCAATGAGGATATGATATATAAGAAATTTGAAACTACTTTCTGTGCATAAATGCGCCCGAAAATCTGGTGGAGGTCTGCGAGCAAAAGGAGGAAAATAGATAAATTAATTCCTTTTCTTCAAGTAACGAATCAGTTGGCTGTAAGAAACCGAAGTGAACACAGCGGTATACACCATAAGTTGTTAAAAGCTTCATATAACAAAAGTGTACGAGAGGCAATTTTTTTTTTTTTTGCTGAAAGAAAAGTAAAAACAAGCATTTGAGCTATTATTGGTTTTTGCCATCAATTTTTTTCTTCATTAGTCCGAAAAAGCAGTGTGTGTGTTCGCAAAAAGGAGAGCAAGTTCATTCTACAGAGCTTCAGCTTTTCATTGTAAGTATCTTATCTTGCTTCTAGTGTTTCGGTACCTGAAAGCTTTTGTTGGTCTTCATATCGATCTCAACTACTGAAACAATATTTTTTTAGTCTCGAATGATCAAATCTCAGCAAAATCGTTTGTGCTATCGATGTTAGGGTGTCATTTAATAGACACTTTAAAATATTAGTAAGGTACCAGTCTTTAATGTACATGATCACATTGAATAATTAGAAATACCTTAAGAATTTTATTTTTATATGGAAAAACTTGTTTTGAAAGATATTTCATCAGATTAAGCCTCAAAAGTTATGTGATGCTTTGAGTTAATTGGGAGTTGACAATGATAAGAACTAGAAAAACGACATTTATTTGTAGGGACATTTAGTTTCAGGTAGATATTTATTTTAGGTGAGGTGACACAGACACAATCCAGAAATTCATGGAAATTGTGAAGAGTTTCTGTTGATTGATGACTGGACAAGACAAACCGCTTAGACAAGCAAGTATGATGCAACACGCAAAATAAAGCGGCTTTGTCTTTACGCTCGACTCAACACTAGTCTTCACTCCACTATCGACTTTTAGTCTAGAGATAACATTTTGTTTCCCTTCAATAAACCAGATTGCCTATTCTAAAAAAAGTGCATCAATTTCACGCAAAAAACAACTTGTCCCAAAAATACATGAAAGCTTGAGCTTACGAAGAAATATTTGTCGAATCAAAACTGCTACCACATTTACCTATAAAACGCTGGGTGATTGACTCGATTAGATCTTGGGGTGGTGAACAGAATAAAGATGCGTTTTCATTTCAGGAGTTCAGAATGCCAGCTCATTTGTTAGCTCGATTACTCATACGATACCACATTCATTGATTTTTTTTATTTTTAACCCGAATCTGCGTTCAAACGCTTTTGCACGGATAAACAGTTTATGCAATGATGGGGATTTTTTTGGTTTGTTCTTTTCCACTCAATTTTTGGGTAAGCTTCCGAACGGCCTATTGTATGAAGATTATTTACGTCGTATCCGAAACTAGTGGAGTCGTTTCTGGAGGATTCGTTTTTCACATTGTTTATTAAATCGAGAGTACAACCCAAGAGAAAGAACAAGACGGCGCAGTTATCAAGAAAGCCCTTCGATTTCGTCTACTTCTACCGCGACAATCAATTCCACATACCTGACCGAAGAATTTGTATTTCGGAAGAGCAACGCTTTAGGTACTTGGGCTGGCAACATGAAAGGGGAAAAAAGGCTTCCTCGGTGGATCACCAACAAGGACAACTTTATGTTGCTCGCCACTTTAGCAGGAGTTTTGTTCGGAATATTTTTAGGTGAGACCTTGGACAACATTTATGGTCGTATGGTGTGTGATGTGACTGACAGAGAATCGATCAATTTAATTGTCCCCTTTCTTTCCATACGATGCGTATAGGGTTCTTATTACGCCCGGCTAATTTATCCGACTCGGTGCAGCAGATTCTTGCATATCCCGGTGAACTGTTTACACGAGCTTTACAAATGATGATTTTGCCCTTGATCATTAGCAGTCTAATAACTGGTAATTGCTTAAAAATTCTCCATGAACTTAAAATAACTTTTCATCTTATGTCTCGAATGTTATCTATCTTTGATCTTTAAAAGGTTCAGCGAGCTTAGATGCAAAATTGAATGGCAAAATGGCACTTCGAACTTTGTTCTACTTTGTTTCAACCTCTTGCCTAAATGCCATCCTTGGTTGCGTCCTGGTGACTTGGATTCATCCCGGTGACCCATCCATTAAGGGTCACCTGGCGGCGAGTATTGTACTGGATGAAAGGAAAAATACTTTGATGGATAATTTCCTTGACTTGGGAAGGTGAGGCTAGATTATACAGATTTTTGTTCCATTTTACTCCAATTCATAATAGGTTTGCTTTTTATGCATGATTTGGATGATAATTGGTGGCGATAAAGCGCGTGAAATTACAGCTAATGAGATTATGAATGAATGGTTCATCTGAACGTTCTGAAATCTTGGCTTGCTCTCTCATTATGAAATCACCCGAAATATTAATTTAAGTCTAAGTTTAATTTTTAAACTTTTCAATGTAAACTCCACAAGTCACGTTTCATTTGTGTAGGAACGTCATCCCAAGCAATGTTTTTACAGCTTTATTCAAGCAAGTAAGCGTAACTTTAGCGTATTAGTTAAAAATTAAACCATAATGATCATTTAAAAAAATAAAGTGTCAATAATTAGTCTAGACTAAGCTAAACTTTTGACATGATATAATATTAATGAAAACATTTTAGAAATATTTTATTTTGTTGGCAAATGTTTCAAAAAACACATTCCGTTAAAACGTATTGTTGTTTTGATCTACTTAACCAAACATTTTTATTTTGACCTTGCCCTGCAGACCCAAACTGTATATGAGCCGGTGAAATCAGCCGTTGTAGAAGCTAACCTTAGCTTGGAAAACAATGGGAGCACAAGCAGCGAGCCAGATTACGTAAGGAGCATCGTGCTGAGGTAATTTTTGAAACAAAAAATATGTCTCTTTGGTCGTGCTCAATATATTACGTTAATTATTTGCTAACACTAAACAGACCCAAAGTGTAAGTACTCTGTAAGTTGTTCTAGAGTAAAAAATATGTATAGATATTTCATTTGTGCATAAAGCCATAAATCAGATTGACAGTTGGACCATGGCACTTGGCAAGCTTCGAGTTGACGAGTTTGGTTAGGTTTTTAGGTTTAAAAGTGTATACTGGCTCATTTTCGGTTTTTACTTCCCAGCTTGGAATTTGGAAATATGTTCTTTGAAAGGAATTTTTCATTTGTCGGATGATGACGATGAAGAAGCCAATGTAATTAAATGCGTCATGAATTACAGACCCTTGACGCTATTACAGCAGAGAAGCTTTATAAAATGTTGTTAAATATTTAGTTTGGATTTTAGAAATCGCGTTAGGATTTGATGCACCGTCTATCTAAACCAAGTCTCTTGTAATTTCTTGAATTTTTGTTCACGTGTGCAAATATTCTAGGGATGGCACGAACACTTTGGGCATCATCACATTTGCTCTACTGTTTGGAACCGTTCTCGGTAAGTTTTGTTATCGCAGAAAGTGGAGTCTTCTTCAGGGATATTAAAACATTAGACTCATGTGTACTATTGAAATATTCAATATGCATAGGTACGCTGGGGGAACGTGCCAAAGGCGTGATAGCTGGCTTTCGGGTGATTGACGATGTGATCATGACTATTGTTCGGGGAGTCATGTGGTATGTCATCCATTCAAGATTTTTTTATTTCCTATGCTTTCACTCTAGTCTAAATAGTCTACATAGCTTGTCTCGTTTATGTCATTCATGGATCATTTCCAATATTTGGATAAATGAGAGTAAAATGATACTTTAAAAACGTCAATGCGCTTTTAGTGGGTCGAGGACAAGAGAGATAATAATTACTCTAATCTCATTAATTTTGAATATCCGTTAAAGAAGGCATAAAAGTTTCACCCGCGAAGAATAAAATTATCATTATTTGATGTAATCCTGTTACAAGGAAGGAAGTGCATTATTATTTATAGCTTCATTTACTTCTTTTCAGGGTGACTCCTCTGGGCGTTGCTAGCCTCATCTGCAGTAAAATATTAAGTGTGAATGATATTGGAGTCGTTGTCACACAGCTTGGACTGTTCGTGTTGACGGTAAGTAGGAGTCATATAGCATCATTAAAACTAAGCTCTTTCAGGCAAGTCAATCTTGTTTCCTTCCGTACTTTTAGGTGACGCTGGGCATTCTCATTTATCAGCTAGTAATTTTACAGCTAATCTATTTCGTCATCACGCGCAAAAATCCATTTCGGTTTTATTGGGGAGTATTGCCAGCCACAGTGACGGCTTTCTCTACAGCCTCGACGTAAGTTTACGTAGGCATGAATAAATGATTCTCCATTTCGTGCAGATGTGAGAACTCGACAGATATCTAATATCAATGGAAACTCTGCTTAAAAGTATGCTTTTGGTTTGGCTTTTTAGAGCTGTTGCCCTTCCAGTCTCCTTCAAATGCATGGAAAACTTGAAAGTGGATTCTCGTGTTTCGCACTTTGTTCTTCCAATTGGAGCTACCGTGAATAAAGATGGTGACTGATTAATCAAGATTGATGAAACAATTTAACACAACAAACAATTTAACCGTTTATTAATCATATTGAATTTGACGTGTGTATTTCAGGAACGGCACTTTTTGTTGCGGTATTTGTTAATATTTTATTACATTCACTAACGTTTTTAGTATCATCAAATATGTATCTTTTTATCTAATGACAGTAATGACCATGCTCAAACTTTAGGTCGCATCTATTTTCGTGGCACAGATGAATGGAATGTCCGCGCTTGGTTTAGGAAAGTTGTGCACGGTGGCGTAAGTCTCTCATTTAGACTTTCCCTGCTTACTTTCTCCTTCTGATGTATACTCTTTGCTGTTTTCCAATAGGATAACTTCAACAGCTGTCAGTGTTGCGTCAGCGTCAGTCCCAAGTGCCGCTTTGGCCTTAATGTTTATCGTATTAAATGCCATTCAAGTGCCGACACATGATATTGGTCTTCTCTTTGCCGTGGATTGGCTCGTGTAAGATGATACGCTATAAAAGACCTTGATCTACTATTCATAACATTCATGATGCTTCAACATCACGAAATATTTTTATTACTTAAAGGGATCGTGTCCGTACAACAAACAACTTGCTTGGAGACTTGTATGCAGCTGTATTTGTGGAGAAATACTCTCAAGCTGAGCTGAAGCAGATGGATACAAAGCCAAGAACTTCGATTGAGTCACAAAGTGACATGATCAATGGAATTGTCCCTTTGATTCATAGTGACACTGACCCTCCAAACGAGAGCGATATTAGCTCCAATCATAGCATTGTCTAAATGGGGCATTTTGACTTGAGTAGTCTTGACGTTTGCCGTCCATTCGTAAAATACATAGCATGTGCAGTGCACAACAAATACTTAGATCTTTTTTTCGTTCAAACTGTGTCCTGAAAAGGTACTTAAAATTAGTGAAAGCACTTTCCATATCACATTTTCCCTACTAATTACACTGAAACTGTATGTAACTTTCAAAAACGAGCTTTAAAAAATGTTTGAAACTGAAACTCAAGTATGTATGTAACATAACTTAAACCTGTTTTAGATTAAGACTGCAGCCAAATTCACAAATCCCGACTATAAATTCGTATTAACAGTGCTCATTACAAATCTTTACTAATTTTTTAGTTTTTTTCTTTAGGCTTTAGTTTGTTTCTCTGCAATGGAAGTGCATTAGTATTTTTGTAGTTTTTACGAGTTTCATTTTGAAAAATGAACTCTTGTTGAATAATGAAAGAAAGTTAAGGGAAATAAATAGGGTTGTAATCAGAAAAGGTAATTTTTTGTTGCAGCATTTTAGTATCTCTAAAGCCCATTTCATCACTCTAACGATTTCAAGTTTCCGGAGGTGGATGGTATTTTTTCAACTCGGGATTTATCTGCAAAGACCTCCATTTAGAATCCAATAATGGCTAATTGATCGAAAGCTTTGCATGTTTTCCTTTAAAGCTCATTCCAAAGTGCATTTGATTTATAGACCATTTCCGTAGATGCAATAAAATGCAATACCACGCCCATTGTTAAAATGTGAAAGAGGGAGTAAGCCACCGCCATGGTGCAATATTAGTATTTTGGCAGTTAATGTTAGGTATTTTTAGTATTTTTTCTATAGGAATATACACGTATTTTACGTTACTAAAAGGTTATTCTCTTAAAGGAAATAGCGTGGTTAACTAAGTGAAAAGCAGTATTTCATCTGATTTGGAAGTTGTTAAAAATGCACCCTCTTTTTTCACCGCCCTAGCGGAAGATAACGTTTTTCTCCGTTTCCTTTCTTAATCCTGCAATATGGTTTCGAGAATGTGATCTAGTGATAAGAAACGAGCATTTTGGATTCAGACACTTCCTCTTTGTAAAAACATTTGAAAGTTTAAACTACTTACTTTAAGCAGGCAGTGTGTGATTTTCGGTATTCTATCTAGTTTTTCATTATAAAGTGCATTAAAATGCATTGTAAATTCCAAGGGAATGTAATATTCACTTGTGATCTCTACACCACAATTCGCCCACCCTCAAGCCCCCTTTCACATTCAACTAATAAAAACCGTCTTTATAAAACACTGAAAAAATTTCTTTTCTCGGATCAGAAACTAGGAAATGTACCGGAGAAGAAAGAAAAAGAGCAAGGTTGAATGCACAAAGCTTCAAAGCTTTCTTGCAGCGAAACAAAAGGGATAGAGAGACAAAAAAAGTTTACAATCATTGCTACATCTAATTTATATAATTTTGTAGTCTACCAAAAAGTCTGAAAGTAGTAGGTGTGTGTAGTGCATCCTTGGGAAACTCGCATGAGGATGGTATAATCAAATATAATTCTCTTTTTAAACTGGAAGATCCCGTGTAATAACCCATTTGTTTTCATTACATTTTACTTGTCAAGTGGAGAAGGAGACTCTTGTTTGTCCTCCCTTCTGTTGAGAGAAAAAGGCAAGGTCTTCGGGACCAATGTTTCTATTCAATTTTCAAGTTTACAACCAGCCAGCCACCATCCATCTTTACGACCTGGTTATAAAAGGGTTTATAGTTTAGCTTATACCATAATAGAGCTACGATATTATGTCTCTCTGTTGCCGTTTCCCTACAAATACCCGGCGGATTAAAAAACTCCTAGTGTTGTAAAGACAACAAATCAAAGAGTTGTCAAAATCATCTTTTTTACCCTTTCAACTTCCGCTTTCTGAAATAAAATCTA
>JAANSQ010001668.1:0-14276 GCA_036850885.1 Lepidocyrtinus dapeste
AGCATTTTACAGTTATTCTCGTCCAATATACTTCATCTGCAGACGCAGAGTGCCTCTGACATAACTGCTTTCTTAGCGATAAGGAATTAATTTTATAGACTCCTGCCAGGATCAAGAACCAAAAACCGTCAAATGCAAAAATATCGTGAGATCCCATGCCAACGACGTTTAAAAGGTATTATGACACGATTAAAATGGTCTTGTCGTCTAGTCACCGTTGGTATCCTAAAGGAATTCGCTTTTTGCCCCATGAAGCTATAAAAGCTATTTTCTAAAGGAAAATGTAAAAGACTACGTATGAGATTAAACCCTCCATTTTCTAGCACAACTGTAACATTTTTCTGTAAGGACACGGCATTAACATCACCTTTCAGGCAACCCTACACGTTTTTGTCGTTATCAAGAAGAAAACGGTGTACACACAGGTAAAATGACAGCGGGGAAAAGGCAACAACTTTCTTTTCCGTTACACTTCACTCTGGGTAACAGCAGCGTTTTTCTATAAAGTGACATGAACGTCACGTCTCACTTTAATGTAGACAAAAGCCCTGGGAATTTTGCTGATGACAACAAAAGGTCTGTTTTCTGCCATGAGCCGAGCCAAAAGTTGCTATTTTTCCAGTATTTCCACGTGACATAGTCATTATGTTGCAAATATGGATATGGTTCCACGATACCAGGAAAAGGAAAGTGTTTTTAAGACTGGTTAGCTTCTCCTTCTCGATCACTTCACATGACAAAGGTAATTGCAACTGTCACAAATTAAAATTCCAGTGGTTTTGACACCTTGTCAGCTGGTAAACTACGAAGTTTTTAGAATACGCGCGCGCATCTCATAATGCCCCTAAGCCATATCCTTATGTTTTACATCATGCATATGTGCTTGCTTGCATGTTTTTAGATGGAAACGTATTTCTTGTCATTCAAGCAAACTTACAGTTACAATCCGTTCAGAATGTTCAGATCTCCCAATATATTCGATATTGTAGAAAATTGTCCAGAGTGAATCCCTTTCAAATTGGGAAAATGAACCGCAATCATGGTTTACTCAACTTTCATTACACAATATAGGCTTCCATTTGTACAATCCAGAATTGAGAGTCTTCCCCACTACTGGATATTGTATGGTACACCAAAGCAGCTCTCTATTTCACCCTTAAGCTTCCAGCAGTTCAATTTTATTTGATACGCTGAGGCAATAAGAGATTGAACAAGTGCCTTTATTAGATTTTTTTTTCAAATTGTCCTCCCAGGAATATTGCTATTGGTTTCTAAGGGAAAGAAGACCGCATTGCAAGTGTCTGCACTCTACATTTTTTTACACTGATTCTACATCTCTCTACGTTTATTTATAAAAGGAAAGGGATTTACGTAGATGAGAGTATACAAGACGGTTTTGGTACAAGGTCGTTAGGTCGTAGGATCCTATCATGTGGGATGTGGTACTTTGTCTTTCAACTCCAGGCCGAGAGGAAACGGATGCTGAAGTTTCAAATATGCAAAACTGAAAATCCTTTCTGGCTAAAAAAAAACTGTGGATGTCAAAGTCAAAAAACAAAAAAGGACTTATTTTGAAGAACAACTTTCTTTCAAATCTTTTACGTAAATAAATCGATGGAAAAGATGAAAAACAAATCGATCAGAACGTATGTAATTACTCTAAGGATTTTACTCTGGAATGGTTGAAGGAAAAGAAAGTATGCTGGAGAGTATGGTACATGTTCAAATATGTCGTGATTGGAAATTCTCTACGGGGTCTTGCATAAAACGAGTGAATTTTCTAGACTAAATTGTTCCCGCAGGATACCGCAAGAATGTTTCAATGTTTCGCTTTGGTTTGTCAAATTGAACTTTACGCTTTCTGATGATTTAAGCAATTCATAAAAAATATCGGAGGAAAAATTTATGTAATTTACTGTATGGAACAATGTACAGCCTCTACATAAATTTTTAAGGTTATCTTCGCCTTCCATCACACCCATTAATAACGTTTTGGCTGTTTACTCATAAAAAACCGGGCTAGAGTTGGGTAATGCTTTTCTTTGGAAAATGGGGTCACTCTCGGTAAAATAAATAAACCGTGGAAGTTCCTATGTGTTTCAGTTCCGGTAGGTAAGTCGTGACAAGATGTAGACACTTTTTCATTTGATGCATTAAAACACATTACATTATGCATCCCATTCATTTTCCCCTTCCACTCACTCAACTTTCTCCAAGCTAATACATTTATTCGGGTGTGATGACGTAGGCAAAGAGAACTTTCTCCACTTAGATAGATTCTTGGAAACGCCTCCGCATTCCCAATATTTTACAGAGGTCTTTTCAACAAAATTCTTACAAAGTTTTGGAAGATGCTTTTGTATTTGAAACAGTTTCTATGATTCTATGACAGTGTCTAATTGAGTCCAAGGCTGAGTAGAAAAAACACTAATTCTTTCTTGGCTCAGGAAGGGAAGAGGAAGTAGTGCCAGTGATTTATGCGCTTTTAACTCAGATTAAATTTTTCCTATTGTTTCCAAACTCACTAGGATGAAGGATAGTTGTGGCGTGAATAAAAGACATTTTTTTATAAGAGTTAGAGTTTGAAAGAGCCTTGTATAATCTCCATAGAATCCTAGATCTGGTTCACCTTCACCAACTTCTTTGATTTTTATTTACAAGAGGTCATCTATATTCTCTGGTGCGTGTTTTCTCCTAGTAATCGTATCGAAAGCTGTTGTAAAAAATGTGACAGGGTGAAAGTGAGAGTAGGAATCATGCCAAGATACCATTGATCCTAAAACTTTCTCTGTGCTTATCTACCTATACTATGTACTCTACCTCTGTTCAATATCGCTAATTTCATTGATATTGATCCATACAGTGAAAGTACGTGGGTTGGAAGAGGGCTAGTAGTTCTAGTAGTTTATGTCCCCCGTCCAATTATTCAAATGCGTCCATTTACCAAATTGGACAAGTGTAGAACACGGAGTTTTACATAAAAAGATTTTATTTTAGGGGAACATTTCCCACTAAAATGTTTAAATGTACTTCCTTAACGGCACTTTACTCTAGAATATTGGATGGATTGAACTGGTTCTAGCCATAGATGGATGAGTAGAGAACATCTTCCAACTCCCTGTCTCTTCTGCAGGAGACGTTTGAATATGCAAAGAGTTTATTTTGAGGAAATGTTTTCTCTAGGGGCCGATTTCCGATTATCTATTATTTCTTGGCACATTGCATTACATGACTAGCATCATACCTATCTGGAGGCTCAAGTACACTCAAACTAAAAACTTTAGTTTTTTTTTTATAAAATAAAGTTCGGAACGAGCTTTTTGTGGCACTTGTGGAAATAATTCAGGATGTGAAAGCGGCAGAGTGCTAGATATGGTACATTTACAGGGCTAAAAGTGTAGCTGTAAAATAACTCGGGATTGAATTGGCTCATCCACGATTTTCATGGATATTGAGGACCGCTCATGACTTGAATTTTAATAGGATTGCTCAAGACTTGAGCATACATTATCTCCAGATGACTATACACTTTATGAGTGTCACATATTACATCCATCAGGCCTTAAAACTTGTATGAGCTGGAGTTCATGTTGCCCCACTTTTACTTTTCTAATTCGTAATACTTTCACCGGAAAACCTAGCCTGCATCTAATCAAACTAGTGAAAATCCATCAAAATGAAAGGGCCAAAAGCCCCTCCTGGACTTAATACCTAAGGCATGTCGCGTGTGCAATTAATTCAATTTCTGTTGAGCAGAATGGGAGTCTACAGTATTACATTTTATTACGTAGCTGAGCTTTCGAAGCTAAGTATTGATTTTGACATGTCCATCTGTCTGTCCGTACGCGCCAGAACTCTCGAACACCTCGACCGATTGATTTCAAATTTGTATATAGGTGCTTGGAAACATAGGAAGTAACTGATTAACCTTTGGACCTTATCGGTCAACGCATGAGGTCAGGGGTCAAGGGAATACTTTTTTTTATATGACAACTGATAGCCTGTATTAGCTCATTTGAAAGCCATTGGTCTCTTAATTACGAAAACTATAACTATCGACATATTTAAATCCGCTTTTGAGGTTTTAGGGGCAAAATGAGCTTTGTAACCCTTTCAAATCTATTTGCAGCTACGTTTTATCAGCTTTTAACAGCTTATATTTTCAGGAAGAAACTGAGAAAGCATACATAAAAGAAATTCTTCAGGCTTAAGTTTTGTTGCCAATTTGCAGCTTGCTTTTTCTGGGGAAAGTTGTAAAACAAGAATATCCTTAGAGAAAAACACTTTGTACATTGTCTCTTCTCCAAAGGTAAAGCTTTACAACATCACAACGCTTCATTTCTTCCATGGTGTTGGTGTCCAACAAACTTTAAAATTTGCAGAGTGTACTAAATTCTGGAAGACGATCCAAAAAAGTATCTTGTACAGTTTCAGTCAACTCTTGTCACTTGAGTGAAACAACAAGATTGCAAAATAGACTGTAAGACTCTTTTCTTACGGAGCATGGACAACAGCCATATTTTTTTTTCTTCCTGTATTTTTCATGTGTGTGGTCCCCAAAGCATCAAGAGAAAAGACTCTAAAAGTCTAAAAGCCTAAAAGACTAGAAGAGCCGCTAGACTCATTATAAATGCATATTATTTGGGAAGCTTGTTCCTTCTCGTGACACATTTGCAGAGAAAACTTGCTTGTCATTCTCAGGACACTAGCTTTTACTTTGTCTTCGGATTAAATTCCTGTCATATAAAAACGAAAATAGGGAGAGAAGATGTGCTCTTCCAAGAAAAAAATGTTTTATTTATTTGGAGGAACAGAAAAAATATAGGTAGTGTACTTAAGAGAGGAAAGAGTCTCCAAAATATTATGTAAATTGATCCCACTTCCTACGAGACAAAAAATATATGGGCTTTTGTTTACTTTAGGACGGAGGGAGGGATCAAGTCGTAGTACATTATTCAAATCATTTTGATGAAGAACCTTTTACTCTTGCTAATTCTTTAACCACTTTTATGACGCTAGAAGGGCTAGAATTAAGATGAAAAGTAGATTATCCGCTAGTTTAACCAGAGACCAAAGTTTCTACGGTTCTGGGAAAAAACTACGGCCACTTTGTATGTCCTGTACACGCATGTCAGCTTCTAAAAGGAACCGTAAAGATCTGGAGAGGACAGGGACAAAATTATTTTTTTGTGGAACTCCATAGGCAAACTATGCACTAGGCAGATTCCTATTAATTGATGGAAAAGATAAAAATATCTACTTTTCTAAAAGAACTGGCACTGGTTGACTCGCAAGACTCCTCCTACTTAAGATCATTAACGAAATTTCTTGGAAATGACATTGTTTCATAACTTTCTTAGAAGGTATCGTCTTGTACAGATCTTATTGAATTTGTCCCAATTGCCCCAGTCCTAAATCAAATTCAAATTGGGTATCATGTGTGGAATCTGCTAAAAGCACTATTAATTCCCGTCAATTTCCAAGAAACCAAGCGAACTCACAGAAATATTTTATGTTGAACTGATAGAAGCGAGTATCTAGTTTGTCTCCAAAGATATATTTTAGGATCTAGTCACCCCACACCGCCCACCCACACGTAGGCTTGTAGACTTCTTGGAAATGGGTCGACACGTTTTTTAGGGGAAAATATGTGTCACTCTGGAAGTCTAGAGAACCAGGCCAGTTCTAAAAGCATTTCTCAGTTTCTCTGTAAAAGTTTTTTCTGGAGGGAGCAAAAATTATCCTTGGGGGAAGGAGATACACTCAAACTATTATGCACTGACATAACTTCCGTAGATAAAAAATGGCACGTAATGATACGTTATGAAATGAAATGATGCAATGTAAATTCCGATGCATGGGACCAGAAAGTTAGAGTCAGACTTCTGGAAAAACCTGTAAATTAGGCAATATGAGACAAACCTTAAACTTTCAGCCTTTTCCTGTAAGCTAAGCTTTGTCTAGCCACAGCATAGTAAAATTTAGCGATAATTTTATGCATTTGCAAGGCCAAGCGTAATTTGTTTATTTTGGCATAGGTCAACAATTTTTCATTTCTGGACAAGTTATGCGACTGCAACGCAGGTTAAACGGTTAAAGTGTCCACTGGATACCAGAACAATTTGCAATTTGCATAACGCAAACATTTTAATTTTAATAGACACAAGCGTAAAGTAAATAGGTATTATTGTTTAATATTTTAGCGTAATTTTTTGCTTAAAGGGAAAGCTCACAGAGACAAATATGCTTTGCATTAATTAAATACGAAACAGACATTGGCACACACACATTATGCAGGAGAACAACACTTGAACATTTTTTTTTCCAAGACATAGAACATTCTTACGATTTTTAAGCCTTAGTAATTTAAAATTATTACCAAAGTTTCTAGTGAACATACCAAATTACGCGAGACTACGCCAGCATGCATGACCTGGTCGGATCGTGTGGAAATAATGTTGAAGTTGTTAGAAAGAGAGAAGGAGATATAAATTTTAATTGAAATAGGTCCCACTGGAATCAGTTCCAAGGGCAGCAAGCAATATCCTATGAAAGGGATCTATACAGTCTATAAAAAATAAATATAAAAGAGTTTACTCCTCCAGAAAATCTACTCTTGGTTCATCTTGAGCCAGTCAAGTTATCACAGAAAAATTTACTCAAAATTCAAAAATTCCTAAGTTTTAAATATCTTTGAATTATTCCTTCATCATTTTAAACTGAAGTTTGAATTTTAAAAATGTAAGAATTACAAAATTGGCTCTTTTTAGCTTCAGGGCACAGCAGTTGCAATAATAAAAAATTGGAACGATCTGTATGGAATTTTCAAGAAATTAATCCCTTCATTAAAATAGTCAAGATAAAAGGTTTTCCCTAGAGATTTCCTTTTACCTTGACTAACTAGCCCAGCTCAATTATTTAAAGTTATTTACTCAATTTATAATTCATTTGGAGCTCTTACTAGTTTCAATGTGCCCGCAGCGCGGGAGGAATCTGAATCGAATAAATAAGTTTGTGCTTTCACCCCGCACAAAGTCCCACTTTCTCTCTCCCCATACACTAAACTTAACTGAGTCTATCAATGAATGCAAATTCCAATGCAATCACACTTTTTAGGTACACTATGGGCAAAATAGGGTGAAATTGCCATCCTGACTCAATATAATTTCACTTTCTTTAGTAATCTTTTATTCAGAGGACTAATGAATGTAATGACTTAGGCTTATCTGCAATGCTTGTGTTTCTGTAGCGTTTAGTGTAGTGAACAGTGGCAGGAAAGAAATTCCATAAAGCGTTTTCAATTATTAATTTGGCTTGGTGTAAATTTTAAAGTGAAATATGAAAGTGTAGACTCAAAGGGTGTGTTTCATTTAAAGGACGGAGCGCTAAATGAAGAGGCCCTTTCTTGGAAAATTTTACGAGATGTCCTCTCTCTCTCTCTCCGGGGCTCTCTCGATCCTTCAATTTAAACCCTTAAATTATTGTAGACCACATCTTCCTCAATCAGTCAAGTGGTTTGTTAGCGTGGAGGAAACTTCATAACTCATGTTGTTCTAGCGGTGTTCCTGTGGATGCTGGTGAAGGTGGAGGTGATGATGACGCTCTTAAAAACAAAGTGAATTACAGAGAGAAAGTGTAAAAACCAAATAAAATTATAGACATTTTTTAAAATCATAAACACAATTAATGTGAGTGTAAGATCTGTAAAATGAAAGCGTTTTGCTTGCACAATAAATTAAATAAAAATATTGAACTTAAATATTGCAACATCGTAATTTTTTTCTGGATAGACACGTGTATCCACATTTGAATGAAGACTACGTAAACTCTAAACAAATCTAAATTGGAAATGCTTTACGCTTTCCACTTTAAAACTTTCCCACATTTTCACTTGAAAGCTTGTGCTGTTTATCTTTAACTCTCTTCAAAATTGGAAATTGACTGGGTGTGTGTGTTTGAGTGTGGCTTGGCTCGAACAATTTACGATTTTCTAGGTAAAATTGTGTTGACATACGCTCAGTGTAAACAATGTTTGAAATAAGTGCTGATGACTGAAAGTAAATAAGCTTCTATATGAAATGAAGCGCGGGATGCGGGAGTGAAAGTGCGGTTGGGAATCCTTGGAATGGAGCCTGATGAAAACTTTCTATTAGTGTCCATCTTGCTCCAGATCCAGGGGATATTAACCTATAATCCAAATGAAAGCTTTGAAGGTGACAAGATAGTCTGAAATAGTGTGTTTACCTAAGATGGAGGGAATGTATCTTTGCAAACTAATTTCTTCATGTCTCTCCAGAGTTCCAGCCTTACTCATTCTCATCGAATCTAAATCCAGCCAGTTTCCTTTTAAGGATACCTATCTTACTCAAATTACCAAGGAAATTCCCTTCTGACTCTTGGTTCCTTTTGCAATTAGAGCCACTCGTGTAACTCTAACCTACAAAGTTAAACAACGGAGACAAGGCGAGTCTGTGAGACTTCAATAAAAGTTAATAGCTTTCCGCAGTTTACCCTAACTAAACAATAAAAGTGTCATTTAATCTGAGTAGGGGGAAAGTAGGAGCGCGTGCACTCGCATTCTCCTATGTCATTTCCAAGAGTATCAGAAATGACCTTGATACTCTAGGATTCCATGGATTCTATGCTTCGTTTTCCCTCAAGGCTGAGAGATTCCCTGGTTTAATGCAAATCTGAATGCTTTTACCTGAGCCGAGCTCAGCTCGTTCCCTAAACTCCACTTATCTACCTAGCGATACATGACTTTGGCTTGGTAAAGCAGAAAAATGGGAAGAGTCGAAGAGTGTAAACATCAAACTTATTTATCTCGATTGTATATATATGCTTGCGATGCTGGCATTAATTCCAAATGTAAAATGTAATGAATGGATGGGACTTATGTTAATGCTACTGCACCACTAGGGCATCAACATCAGTATCAGTTGTTTTGCTTCTCATTCTCATAAAAACCGAGTAACTCGATACCTCCCAAGGGTAATTGTTAGCAATTTACTTTGACATATGTTATTTTTATGGCTGGATAATTTCACCGAAATACAGAGTAAGTAAAACCTACAATTTCTAAAGCAAGGTAAAAGTATCCTATTTACTAATTGGCTTGTCCTGTCTGAAACTGATACTAGAGTGGTCAAATGCTTAGCAATTGGGTCTCCAGATTTGCCTCAAGTTTGATACCAGGATCGGACAATTTTTTTGGTCAATTTTATACAGGAAAAAAGGAAGTTCGTCATTTTTTAGTTATAAGTTAGGCCAAGAGATGGTGCCCGTCCTGGAACGGGGGGATTTACTAGTAAGTAGTTTCCCTAAAACTAGAGAATTTGAGTACTAGTCCTGTTAGGATTGTTAGACCTTGAAAAAATGTGTTTCAGAATAGAATTATGAATTCCAGGATTTTTTTTGCAATAATTACGGACCAACCAAAAGAATCTAATAGAGGCCAAGGTAGACTAAATTCTTTTCTTACCTTTTCCTTAATTATACTAAAAAATGAACACTTAACACTCTTTACACGATTACACTTGTCATCAGCAGAAGACCAAATAGGAACTAAAGGCTAGACCGGTGAAACACTCCATTTACTACAGTAATTTCCTCCACCCATTCCGCCTTTTTATTTTGATAGATACCTTAGAGTGTAGGAGCACAGGAAGAGGAATCGTTTATTTCACCTTGTTGAAATCCTTGTGAAAATCCTTGTCTTTTCTGCCTCATCAGCCTACTCCTCAACAAGTACACCCTAGAATTATATAAAATTGTAGAACCTACGTACCAAATCAGCCAAAGAAAACGATACCCAACGCAAACTATATGTTTTGGTATCTTTGAAAAGGCAATTTATCGGAAGGTGAAAGTAATTCTGACAGGACATAAAAGAGAGACAGAGAAGGAAACGGTCAACTTTGTTTGGGCTCGGGAGCATTTACACTTTACACTGAAGTTTACCAACCAGCTAGCAATAAACTCACATTTTAGGTTCTCTAACCGTTCTATAACGTACAATCCAAATCCAGCCAACTTGAACCTATAAACTCAACACGTTTTCATTCACTTTCTGATACTATGGCCTAATGTGAAATGAAAGTGTAGCTCACGGCTCGCAATTTTCTATCTGTTGCTCATTGCTCGCTCAAAAAGAAAATAAACTCTGGATGGATGGAAATAAACTTAGGAAATCCAAACGTGTAGATACCGTATGGTAGGAAAAGGAAACAAATTGTGTTGCTTTTACTAAAATCAACGAAACCACCTGCACCGACAGACAGTAGTTGACTGAAAGAAAGTAAAATTGGAAGAATGATTGTGTTTAGTATTGCTTTTTTTTCCATAGCCCAATAAACTTTCCCCGGAGCTTCCCCCTACATTTTAATTACTGTTCTCACTCCAAGTCAAGTTAACTACGAAGTAAGCCTAGGCTTTTGGATACGGAGAACACAGATAAAATTGGAATTGTAGGGAATGTTACAACGTTACAAGACCCAATACCATACCTTTCATGTGTAGACGCTAATTAGTTATGTTTTCTAGGGTTTCCTTTTTCCCTAAACGGCAAATGCCTTATCCTTAGATCAAATTTACTTTCATTAACCGCAAAGTACGGAGAGATTATTAATGATCAGAAGTAGACCATTCTCATATTTTTTGTTTCTTTGATATTTTTTTACATTTTGTGGAATTTCAAAACGCTAAATAATGTACCAAAATGACAGAATTACTAAAGTTATTAAATTACCCGGGTTTTGTTAACGCAATGATCAAAATAGGCCTTGGCCTAATCCTACTTGATTACTTTCCTGTAAAATTAGCCGTGAGATTACGTATTCTGTCTTTGGAGTTAAAAATAAACTTTAGAGTGGCTTAAGCTTATTGTTGTATTGCTCAAATAAAATCTTGCTCGAATGTAGGAATTTTGGAATTGGAAATTAATAAGGAGCTTATAAACTATATAATATTTATGCCAGTAGAGAAAGCATAACTTTCTCTTTGTACTTTCTCCATTATTCTCGCTATATTAAGGCCTACAAGCCTACAAGAGAAAAGCTGGTACAAAGACAATGATTTATTCCCAATTTATCTCATTAGTTTCATCTAATTCGTAGAGCTTAAGCTTTTCCAGTTATTCATTAAAATACTTCAGCTAGGAATATTTGTGTCTCGAAACTAAAGTAGAGTTCATCAACCTAAGCAAAAAAGGCATATTTTTAGTAAATTTTCATATTTCTTGAATACGGCAACTCTATTCTCTTTTAACGAAGCATAGACGCCAGACCTATCCTTAGCAACTCGAGTAACTTTCCTTAAGAGTTTTAAAGCTTTCCTCAGCATCCAATCAATGAGCTATCAAACCGGAAGTGTACAACCTACAATATTCCTTGAAGGAAACATAATCCCTGCAAGACCAGTTATAATTACTGTACAGCACCAGATCCTATACCATTTTATTTAGTCCCTCCACCAAATTCCGTTAAACGAAACCACCACTGCTACACTCAAACTGCCAGATGTTGATATTTAGAGGAAGTACATTTAAAAAAAGAAATTAATCCGAACGTTTAGGAGAAGTATGCGGTTTGCTAGAAGAGTGAAACCACATACTCCACTTCTCCAGTTTACTCAGTTTACCCCAAGCCGTACAAATTCGCAGTGACAATACATAAACGAAGACTTATATGGATTAAATGAACAAGAGATTAGTAGGCCATGTCATGCTGCGCTGTTGTAAACAGCTATAGGCTTTCTCCCAGCTTCGCAATTATATCGCTTGTCATTTCGATAGGGAAAAAAAATTTATGACTTAAAGTTTTCCATGGGTTGGCTTACGAATCCTATTCATCCACATAAAAAATTATATGATTCTTGGAGCCCC
Source organism: Lepidocyrtinus dapeste (assembly GCA_036850885.1). Classification (NCBI taxonomy): domain Eukaryota; kingdom Metazoa; phylum Arthropoda; class Collembola; order Entomobryomorpha; family Entomobryidae; genus Lepidocyrtinus; species Lepidocyrtinus dapeste. Next base: position 11,882 of record JAANSQ010001668.1, read on the forward strand.
AGTGTAAGTCAAGTGAGTCAGCCAAGAGGGAAGCCATTTGAGTAAAAAATATTCGGGTAAAATTACGTGACTAGTGTAAGCAATAAAGTGAAATAACATCTGCCATATTTGTGTGGTGTTGACAAGAGCGTAAGAAAGGAGAGATAAGCACGCTCTCTGTGGAAAGTTTCAGGTGGCTTGTAAATGCTGAGCCTATGTAATCTTCACGGGATGAATGAAGATGATACATTGGCCAATTGATAGGCACTACATGATAATAAAAGTATCCCCTTTTGGGTTACATCCTTCCCCAAGGAACACTTCAAACTAGGGCATTACCATTATGTCAACGATGAGATAAAACTAGTCTAACGAGCGGAATGAGCAGAGAAACTTAAAATCGAGTTCATTGCCCACCCTAAAACGAAATAAGGGTCAGGTTTTTTCATAAAGAACAAAATTGTTTAAAGCTTGAAGGAGATAGCTTCCGTAGTTTTTTAGCTTCCCATTTACTACGTTGCTGGCTGGTACGCTGGTATACAAGTATTGATACTGATCTGTTTGTCTGTTCGCAACACAATCTCGAACTCATGGACCGATTCACTTCAAAATTTCAAATTTTGTAAATGCGCAAGTGGTATCCTAGAAGTGAGTGACTAATTAAGTTGTTACAGGCTATTTTGGGTGTTACTGGTTGCACTGTAACCAAGGATAACGTTCCCCCTCATCGAAATTTTGGCATCTATATTCTGATCAACAAAAACAAACCAAGAAACCTAAAATGATAGACACTTACACTTTGAATTATGAAACCTTTTAATGGCGTTGGATATTTACATAGAATAAATTGAAGACGATTTTGATATGTCTATCTTCCTCTCCGTTTGTACCATAACTTTCAAATGTGTGATCCGATTGATTTTAAATTTGACATTTTTGGTAATTTGAAGCGTTTGCATATTTGCCAACGCATCAGGTGAAGAATTTTTCAAAAATGATAACCTACATAGTTCTTGCGATAGATCATCCTCATGTGAAAGCCCTCGATCTCCTTACAATTGATTCAGTTTAAACGTTGTAACCCTTTCAAAACCTTTTTTCAGCTACGTTTTTAAAAGCTTTTAACATCTTTATTTTTTTTGAAGGAAAGCGAGTCTTTTTAAAATGGGATAAATGTTGAGTTTTGTTGGTACATTTTAGGATTTTTATTCGAAGCTTGGGTCGTATTCTATGATTCTATGGTCATTATTCCATCTATTCTGTTTGTCCATTACCCAAAAGAAAATAATGGGGAAGGATGGGATTGGTGAAAATGGCTGGTTAAGAAAGGAGAAAATGAAGTCTTACGTTGTTTGGCGGCAGTGACCACTAGAGAAAAGGATTGTAAATAGAGCATATAAAACCCATAAGCTTTCCCAATAAAGCGGAAACTTTTAAATCCAATTTTCTTTCATCATTTCCACAGCCCACGAAATATTATTACGGTTTTCATGGGGCCTACGTGGGAGAAAAGACTTGAAGGAAAGTAATGAAAGAGGAAACTGCTCATTTTTTCACCACTTTCTAGTATTTTCTAGTATTCTAGTGAACACTAGTGAATTACTCGAAAACAATTTTCCCTACAGTGAATATACATCAGGCGAAAAGTGGAAAAAACACTTGGAGATTGTAGTGTAGTGCCCTCTCATTCAACCTTGGAGCTTAAGTGGGAGGAAGCTCTCAAAAAATAGGTTCGTAAGAGTGTTTAGTATGACGAGTTTGTCAAGAACAATAACAGATATAACGTTGACGACCCACTTAGATCCAAAATTGCGGCTACAACTACGAATTTAGAAAAAATGTTTTTAGTCCAATCAAATGAGGAGTTGGAGCCTTGGAGGGAAAGTAGGACGTACAAGTTTCCTAATGTAAAAGTCTAGTTGAGCTAGTTCAATTGTTGCAAAATGTAAATATAATAACGCACTTGTAAAGCTCAAACCCACAAGAAAGCCTAAGGTATTACGAACTTTCTCTAGGACTCTAGGACTTTCACCGTGACAAGATATGAGCCAAAGCTGGAATCCTAGAGTGGAGTCAAGTGTATGAGATGAGATGACATTTGCATGCTCCCCCATATTGCATTGTATTGATGTGTTCTCATGTCATGTCAAAATAAACATTGCTCAAGGAGAGAGACACCGAAGCTCTACATTTCCAATGAATTGTGTTCGAGTGGAGGTTGTAATGGAAACAGCTCAAGGCTCTCTAGCTCAGCTTCTTAATATTCTACGCCTATCATTACATTTGTGATTCCAGGGATAAAGTAGAATCCTCCTGACATGACAACTTATCTCCTTCCGTACACAAAAAGATACCAACTGACTGATTTACTCCATTTCCCCGTGTGTTCTTACTGGTCTTCAAGCTACCCAGAAAC
>JAANSQ010001669.1:0-14267 GCA_036850885.1 Lepidocyrtinus dapeste
CTTGGTTACACCGATACAGTATCCTGAAAATTTGCCCAAAGTGAAAAATTAATTTAACTATTTTTTTTATTTAAGGAGTTTCCAAAAAATTCAAAAATGAATTTATTTACCGTTCAGAATTTCATAGTTGTTTAATGTCCTCACAGCATTGTCGGCTTCACTGGGCTTCGAATACTGAACGAAGCAGTAACCGCGATTGTTTCCACTGAAATTCATCATCAGTCTCAACTCGTAAATCCTACCTGCTGTTTCCAGCACAGGAACTAGATCCGCTTCATCGAAGTTTCTGGGGATTTTCCCCACAAATACTTCAGATCCTCGAGGAGGATAGCCGACATTTGCATCAAGTGGTGGCCCGTATCGCCGTTGACCGTTTTCTTGCACTATTGGCATTTTTTTGCGTTCACAAAGATCAGCCAACCTTTGCAAAAATAACCGATTTTTCTGCGATTGCTCTAACTCCATGAGCTGGAAGTTTCTCAGAGGAGGATCTTCAGACTAGGAATCAATAATTAAATATGAAGGGCTCAACAATAAATAAATCGACTTCAAGGTGATTCTAAAAGTACTTACCAATTCGCCTCGAACACGAAATATTTCCGAAATTGGAGATTCCAATGGACATCCTGGAATTGAATGGAAACTAGGCTGCTTTGGTCCGCAATATGGAAATGGGTTCTTCATTGTTATTTAGCTGTTCAAATATTTTACACTACAATTAACCTCCAAGTTATTAAAAATTTTAAAACAAAAAAGACGGGTGAAGTATATACACCAAGGCAAAAGTGCATTTACCAGCTACTTACAAGCACATGCATGAATAAAAGTAGAACTAAATTAGATAAATGCAGATGTTAACATAACAAAATAAAAACTCGAACTGCATGGGTCATTCCCCTTTGTAGCCAACAACCCAAGAAGAAGCTTTGAGAAAATTGGAGAAAAAAACAAAGCAATTTATCGCATTGGTCGAAAAGTTTCTGTTTGATCTTTCCCTTTTTGGTAGAAAAAACAAAGCAATACGCTTAAATTTCTCCGTTTTTAAATTTTGTCGGGCTACTCACTACTCATCCACCTGACCAGCATCATGTCATCCAAAAGGTGATCTGGCGCATGTCAAATGAATTCGTTGCCACATCATCAATTACCAATAATTATGAATGATTACAATTACATACACTTGTATAATATAAATATTATCATGAATGAATTTTGGAACGGGAATGGAAGTCTGAGTCTGGTCTGGAGTGTAGGTATAGGTCGCAGTCGCAGACTCCTTTTTGCTGATTAATCAATTCTTCTGTGACAATATGTGACAAAGATCGTTTAATACGCGCCTTCGCCATCTAGCAGAAAATAATGATATCATATTGTGTGAGGAAGACTAACAATAAGCAAAAAGCCTCAGTGAAACCTTAGCGGTGAGTTTGTGCAACTTACCGCATTGGAAAAGCGTGCTTATACAGACCTTTGCCTATCACAAACAAGCTTTTCAGAGGGATATAGAAAAGACAGCACAACTTGCCGATTTTGTTACAGTTGCTTTCCTACCATACCGTCTCATTCCAATTTATTGGATTGGAGGTGCATGGTCAAAAGCACATTCTAGTGAAGATATTTAATTTTCAATTAATTTTCTTGACCCACGGGCCAAGAATAGTGGAAGTCTACTAATTAAATAAACCGTTTCGGGTGATGAGGGCCAAGGTGAGTTAAACTTTTAATTTATTCCAACAATATTTTGAATTTCATAAACATAGCCATCCGGCAATTATTTATTTATTTAGATTTTGCATGTTGTTGTGAATTGTTGCTTTAATATAAAATCTTGTATCGTCCACAAATAAATTATTACAATTGATTTATTATAATTGCAGTGGCGCAAGAAGCGTATGCGTAGGCTTAAGCGAAAGCGCAGGAAGATGAGGGCAAGGTCGAAGTAAGGTGGCTCTTGAGATCGTCGTGACCGTTATTGCAACCAGAGGTTTGTTCGAGTTGGTGCAGAGTCGAGGGATCTTAGCTGTTTCCAAGTCTCGTCATTTTCATCCATTGACATTGATCTCAACTCTTCCCATTAACTTGACCTGCAACTGGTGGTGATATACTTAGTCACATCGATCAAGCTACCTCCCAGTTAGAAGCTATTCTTAAGTTTCATATACTAAACGTTTATTCTACTGGGATTATATACAATTTCTCATGAAAAATGTTTCTATTAAAATATTCCTTGTTTACAATGGAATTACAAAAAAAATTATATAAACTTGCTCCCTTCTCCAAATTCATTTATTGTATAGGATACATGTAGGTTTAAATCTTCTAGCATGTTCTTTTCATCTGAATGAATCCAAACTTATTGTTTATCATATCATCAATTACAACATTAAAAAATGAGGAGGGGATATTTGCAGATTTAAACTGCATTCAAGAGTCGGTTTGATAATTATTAAGTTTAAAATGCATAATTCATAGCTTTTTGCTGTCGTTAATATGACATACTGATATTGACGAATCTCATGATGGTATGATCATAAATATATATACCTGATAGTTAGTTTTGCGCTAATTAATTATGAAAATTTCATCCTCCCACATGATGCATATTTTCTGTCGGTATTTGTGTTGTTAAAAATTATGTATGTAAATACTGTTGTTCCTATTTTTAGTATTTTTCAAAACAAAAGGAATATTTACATTTACTGTCTACGTTCTTCCACAAAACACGGCATAATTTGATTAGACTTTACTAGCTAGTTTCACCATAATCTAAATCGATGAAGATCAAATCAAGATACTTTGTAAGGACAGGATGTAGAGATACTTCAGGTTATTTTAATATTTTATCAACATTCATAGTCGCATTAAAAAATTTTAAATGCCTTTAAGCAGGGCTCAGGAGCTTGAAACAGCTAGAAAGCTTGGTTCTTTCCTCTCTTCCGCACATCTTATTATTTAAATCCTACGAATTAAAATAAAAAATCAACTCTTCAAATCAAAACTCATTTCATTGTTTTTTACTAGAAACAATAAAACTCAAAAAAATCATCTTTTTTATTATTTTTTTCACAGACTATATAATGATAGAAATAGCGAAATTTTTTATAGACCTTCCGGCAATTCCTCAACCTTCTCCTCCAAGACTTGACAATGTTTCTCTTTTCAGCGTTTGTTTTTAAGCAAGTAAATCATAAAAGATAATTAACTATATAATAATTAACCTCTACACAATATATATGTCTCTTGTATGTTTAATGGAACCCTTGATTAATTATTTATTTGCAGAAGGAACGTTTCTTTTTATTTGCTCACACTTTAAAGACTCAAAACAAAGAAAACCATTCTATAATAGTTGAAGCTGTAATTGTAGTACACATAAAAATTATGCTGGTTTTTTTTACCTTACTGTTTTATGGACTAACGACTAAAACATGATTTTCATAGTATAATAATGTAATACGATATAACGTGATAGATACATATTTATGGATTTATAATTACAACAAGTTACTTAAGTTATTTGCTCATGCCTTATTATACGGAAAAAGAAAGAAATTAGAATGGATCATAATCATGTTGAATTTTCTCAAGTTGATTTTGATTTTCACTTATCTCAGCAGAGAACTGTTTAAAACGGTGTAAAGTATTTAATAAATTTGTATACTATAGTATATCGTATGATACAGATACAGATAGGTATTTTTAATGTGTAAGCATAATATAATTTTATTTTCAAAGATACAAATATTCCAGATTGTTTTACATATTTTTTTTATCGGTCGGTCCTTTTATACGTACCGGAACCTTGTCCGACCACATAAATAGTACATATAATAATTTTTTGTTAAAGGTTTAGGTAGCGGCGAAGAAGAAACACGATCGATGAATCAATATGAAGGGGCTACTAAAGTTGCTCTTATTTACAGCAGTTAGGGGTGGAACGGGGGGCTGCATCCGCATCTGTTATTCTTCTTCCTGGAGCTTGACCTGCACCAGCCGCCTGCTCTCCCTTCGGTAGCTTTTTAGCTGTAACAAAGACAAAACAATCGTGGCATAAATTTATTTCAATGAGATTTACAAAAGTGAAAGCCTGAAAAAATGATGGTGAGGTGAAAGTACACATTAGTCTGAAGGGCGAGTGTTTTGTTTTCTTTGCTTTTAAAAATGCCATTTTTATTACCGATGGCAAGGAATATATCCGTGACGTTCATAGCTGTTTTTGCTGATGTTTCCATAAAGAGAAGTCCATTTTCGTCGGCGTACGCATACGCTTCGTCATGATCTACCATACGCTTGGCCGATAAGTCCGACTTATTTCCAGCAAGGGCAATCACAATATTTGGAGAGGCTTGTCTCTGCAATTCCTTTACCCATGTCTTTGCTCTCGCAAAAGTTTCCTGAAGCAAATTTAAATGTTGTTTGCAAATTACAATTGCAAATATTGTGTGAAATTAAACAAGTTCAGAGAATAAAGCGTTCGTCTCACTTGATTAGTAATGTCGTACACGACGATTGCTGCTTGGGCCCCACGATAATACATGGGGGCGAGGGAGTGATATCTGTAATAAAAGATTTTCTCATGCATTACTGATAGTAGAAGCCATTTTATTACATGTTTTACGCTACAAGAATTCTTTGGTATAAAGTAATCATAAATGTAAGCAACTACCGTTCCTGCCCTGCGGTGTCCCAAATCTCGAACTTAACTGTAGTATCATCTAGCATTACGGTTTGAGTAAGAAACGCGGCTGTAAAAATAATGGAAAAATTCATTCAAGTATATATTCAAGTAATTCAGTTACTATCATTAACTTCGTTCGGTAAGTCGTATGTATTTCTCTTGTTTTAAAAAGTACCACGAATTCATCATTTTCATAGGAAACTTAACATAATTTTAATTAAAAGCTCACCTCCTATCGTACTCTCCTGATACTCGTGAAACTGTCCTTTAACAAATCGTAGGACTAGGCTAGATTTCCCAACAGCTGACTCCCCCAACAGCACCAATTTGAACTGGCAAATTTTATTTTGCGGTGCGCCGTTTGGTCTTTGAGCACCTGCAGCAGCTGTGTTTGATCCACCACTCGGCCTATTTGCCATGACTGCGAAACTACTAGTTTTTTAATTTTTAAAAAATATTAAACCCTCCGGATCCTTTCCAGTTATCTTATCTTTATTTTGTCACAAGGAACGAAAACGCACGTCAACACTTCCTACTAAATTAACAGTTTCTTTCCCTTCTACTTTTTTTCTATTGTTAACGCCCTATTCTTTCCTTCCGCTTTTTTTTATTAATTGGTCCCGTCACAAAAGTCCACAAGTCAAATTTTCTTTGTATTTCTCCCATCAACTGAGAAGTCCTTGTTTATCAAGCATTAACTCACAGACAATAATAAAAAAAGTTTAGTGCCTGTCAATACTATAACTTTATTGCATAATCCTCTCTTCTGTTTTTTGCAAATAGTCTACGCATTTAACGTCGATATCGACTTTGGATAAGGATGGTGACATAAAAATAAGCTCCCTCTAATTTTAGTATTTTAAGTAGCTCTGAACTTTCTCCAAAAATACACCGTAGCTTCTTGTCAAGTCTTCATAATTGATAACTCTTATTTAATGCACCATCTACCCAAACATGAAGAAAAAAGGGGGATGACACAACGAAAATAAGTATTTTTTTACTGAAGAAAGTTTTGTGACGGTGATAATGCTGTTGGGCTGCTGACTGTGAGATGATGATACTTAATGCATTTAATTTTTAGGTATTACATTACACGAACTATTCATAATATCTAAAAATCCACTTTGGGCTGGCTGGAGAGGAATAAGGAATGGACAAAATGGGCAGATGAGTTTTTTCTTTGATAAATTCAGCTGAAAACTGAACTGATTGAGTAAGGTTAATGTATGTACTCAATACCGTGTAAAAAACCCTATCTTGTGCACTCGAACTTTTGTATGGGGATGATGTGATGTGATAAATGATTTTCACTTTACTCGCGATTCATTCTTTATTCCTTGTGTCCTCTCCATCTAATATAACGCATTAATATATGCAGTGTGACTTTACATGTAATGTTTATTGGAGAGATGAGACCACAGTTAACATTACATTCACCTACGTTTACGTCGCAGCACTCAACTCACTCTTGGTTTTGGTCTTGACTCAGCAGAATAACATCAGACAGAATTGTAAAAAAGTCTTAACATTATTATTATTAATACGCTTGCATATCATATAAATGTTCTAGTTGGTTTTCTTTTATCCTGACTTGACTCTACCATCATTAGTTACTTCTAAATAGACAAGGCTATTTTTTAATGTTCAGTCAAGTCATTTCATAGCACAATGGGCAATGGAATAGTGATATTAGTGTTTGTAGATGAAGTTGTCGAAATCGTAGTTAAAAAGTTTTTTTTTTAGTAGGAATTGTTTATAGACCACAGTCAAGTCTCTTCAACTCAAAATTAACTTGGCTCACGGTTCAAGACAAAATTCAATGCAATCCAATAATATGCAATCTTAAACTCTAACTTTGTTTTGTAGCTTTATATGGATGTATATTTTTTACTGTATCAGTTTAAAAAAACATTGATATTTTTTATCTCATTCTACATGCATACTTTATACCCATTTATGTTGTCACTACTTTTCCTATACGTTAAAGGGCTTCTCTTTTCTGTAGAATATAAATTATATGGTCTGTTGTCAGAGTAGGAGGATTTTTACTCAAATATTGCAACTTGCAGGCTATAGGGAAAAAGAAAATCATTTTTCTCTCGGTCTTGGTCTAATAGAGTCTGTGTGTATCAATGCTTTTGTATTAAAAAGTAAGTCAAACTGCTAGGTATTCAGTCAAGTGCTGTAATGTAAGTTAAAGGTATATTCTTAGGTAATGTTGTATTTAGTTTTAGTTGAAATGTTGAAAAGGATGAGATTCAATATTCTAAACCTAAAGGTATTTTTCCGTGGAGAGCGAGTGTGTCCCGTATGAAAAAATCAACGCTGCCCCCTCCCATTCTCGTATCTACGGCCGTGTTTAGACTTCAGAAGTAACACACAAGCATGTTAAAAAATATGGATGCGTTAGATTTGGATTTGTATCGTATGGATGCAGGGAGAATATAGTAGATTGTGTTTAGGTTTGATGGGAAGTGTAATCAAAAGGAGAGAAAATATGAGCAATAAGTCGTAATTCCTTGAATTAAAAACGACGTCATTTAAGTAAGGGGCAATGAAAGACATTTACATTGAATCAGATTTTTACAAAACTGATTTGATGTCTATGTAGGATTCTGGCTATTTCATGATAACAACCTGTCCGGAAGTAAAAATAACCAGAGACGCAATAAAATATTAATGTTAAGTTAACTTAATAAAATATTAATGTTATTTTAGTAAAATTCTTGCTGAATTTTTTAAATCCTGCGAGAACACGGTTCCACCAACTAACTCATTTTCGAACTTTGGAAAGAAAAAGAATGACGAAAAGAAACGATTTAATTATTATAAGTCAGTCATAGTTTAAAAGAGGAAATAAGGTATGACTCTAAATGCGTTTTAGGAAGTCGTATAAGTATAAGAGGCTTTATAACCTTAGACTTTAGAGTGCATGTTCATCGGTGGAATATGTAGTAAAGACGAAAAAGACTTAACGTGACGGTCTATCCAGAATTTTCAACAACTTCACAGGAAAATTCACGGAAGTCTCATACAAATAATTCTGCACGAAAAGTAAGACTCTGAACAAATACAGGTTGAAATCGCAATGGTTAATAATGCTTTGCCTGATAGGAATAAAATAAGTAAAATTGCGAAATATTTTATGGAGAGACTCCTTCATGCTCTTCTCTTTCGCGATGACAGGCAATGCAACTCAACGTGATCTTTTGACTTGTTTTGACTATCATGCACTTTCTTCCTTTGTAGCTTTTCAGAGCAGAAAAAACTGAACTGATTCCCAATTCACAGTAATATAAACTATAAGCGGTAATGAACGATAAGTGGAAGTCGATTGGAAGAGGAGTGGAAGAGTTAATCAAATTAAGACGCAAGAAATATGATAATCCTGTTCATGGCACACTAAAAATGTGCAAAGGCTTAAGTATTGTAAAATTAAGCAGAGATCGCATTAAAGTCACTCGTTAAATTCTTTTCATACTTCGACTACGACTACTCTCCTTCGCAATTTTTGGTGGACGTGATGGGTATTATCTTAGCAGTTTAAGTATTTTAAGCATTTTGTTCTTCTTCCTGCTCAGTTTTATAGGTAACTTTTCCACAATCCATCTTAAAGAAATTCAATTCATGCATTCAATTTTCTTCCAGTGTAATAATGTAATCTCATTTACTTATATTGTTCTTTTGTTTTCTTTAATCATCTCGTCACAATTCCGTATGAAAGATAAAATACCTTAAACAGAAGCATAATGCAATAAGGAATTTCACCTACAGGTATGAAACATTTTATACGATTGTCGATTGTCGACTGTGAATATGAACTAGAAGAAAACACTATTTGGATAGGTTATATGACTCATTCTTCCGTTTAATGGCATGATAATAATGATGATGATGATGACGACAAAAATGATTAGGTATAGATACATATTAATACAATCATAATAAGCTCGTCTAATATGCGTCATCTTACGGAGCTGGAGACGGCAGAAAGTCTTACGATATTTTTTCTGTAGGAATTACAAGTTTACTTTTGTTGTCATGTCTCATGCCGCCGTTTTATTTATTGCGTGACAAATGCCTCGTTTGAGAATATGGTTTCGTTTCTCGAAAATAAATGTTTTGCCTTCTGTTCACCTATACGGTTGCATATTATACGATACCTAAAACTACCCATTCTGTGCAAAAAGAATCTTCTGAAAAATGTCTTCCGCTTTAGGTAATACCGGCGGCAGAAGATGCTGTCCCGAGCCAAAAACGGTTCCTCTGATTCCTATTGCTTATCCTAATGAGAATAAAAGTCATGTTGGGGTACAACCTGTGATAGGAACTCCTGGGGAGGATCCATGTTGCAAACCGCCCCCATGTCCAGGATTTGACGAAGTATGTCAGATTTTTTGTGTAACGAATACGAATAAACGTTGCATTTAAGATTTTAAATTTGTTTTATTTACTTCAGTCATATTCAATATGTCCGCCGGTGGCGTGCACTGCAGGTGCCCATGATCCCACCGCCCCTGGAAGCTGCTATGACTCTACCTCAATTCACCAACGTCAATGTGAGTGTCCCAAGTGTGTGGCTGAACTGCACAAATTTCACGAGGATGGAAGAGTTTGTTACCAACACATGGATGGAAATGAATTTCGAGGGGTTCAAAGAGTGCATCCCAATCCGGAAGTCCAAGCGTTCCGTGAACGTCTTGCAGGGTCAGACGGAGTCAAAAGTGTACTTCGTTGGTGTCCCACAGATGAATCGTTGACCTGTGTTGTACGCCGCTTTCGCCAAGCTAATCAAGGCCTATTGGGGCAAGCTGCGATTCATTACGGAGCCGCTCAAGATGTGGATTACCCTAGAACACTAATTCATGGTGTTTTGAGTGACGAATGGACTCCCGCTCAGCAGTTGATTAATCCTCCTCCAAAAAACTGGGTGGAACAGTTGACTACCGATGTAAATGAGTCTATTTACGAATCTAACAAAGTGCGACCTATTGGCAAGTCTCATGATCAAAGGGAAAAGCTCCCTCCACATGTTGACCCAGATGAAACTGCTTTTGGAAAACCAAGTGACAAAAGCATAAGCGCGGCGATTCTGGTCAATCCTCCAAAAACACGTTTCGAAGTAGAGAAGGAAGCCAATGAGTTCAAGCCAATGTATAAGTTTACTCACGGTGATTATGATCCGGGGGAACAATTTTGCCGAAGGTACGAAGGCAACTTTTCTAAACAGGACACGTTTGGGATCAAAACCCCTAACGATATAGCTGGCCGATGGACAAAGAAAATCATATCAACCTGGAGGTCCTGCGAGCCCGATCCAGTGTACGTTAGTAAGCTCTATGCGGACCATTTGGACTTCCGCTACCCAAAATTAGGACAGCCCAGGGATGCCACTTGTGTCCGTCGTGATCGCGGGGATCAGGTAACGTACGGAAAGAAAACTACTTATGATGACGACCAACGACCAGTCCAAGAGGTGATTTTCAATCGGTGTCCAAACCCAGGAGCAGACAAAGCGCAAAAAATTATGCAAAACTTGATAGCTTGGATTAGTAAAGTCCGTAAAGCAATTAAGGAGCCATTCGGTCCCGATCTAGAGAAATTCTATGAAGAAATGATATATGCCGACCCATCATGCCAAGGATGCATCGATTGGGAGCCCTTCATAAAGGCCATGAGGACACAACACATTCCAATCACAATGGAGGACAAGGACTTTATGGAGAGTCTTGCGTACATCGAAGTTTTTCACCCCAGCCCCTGTGACAAGGTGGATTACTACAAACTCATGGACTACATTAAGGGATACGAGGAACCTATGTTTGGCTGCAAGACAACTACGCTAAAACCTTACTATTGTCCCCACACCAACGGCTCTGTACACCACCGCACTACTTATTCCGACCTGTGTGCAAACATGTGCGCGCCACGAACCTGCCTAGATTTCATCAAGGAGGAGACAGTACATGGGATGCCAAGCATAAGACATGATCGTCTCCCGAGGAAAATTAAGAGCACAAAGGATACCACCAACTATGGCGATGATGGCGACGCATACAGTCTAATCTGGCCAAGTGTATATACCGCGCAAGGTATCACTATCCGTGACGTCTTCAAGGAAATGACAAAAGAGCAGATTAGTAGACTCTTTTGCCTCGCGAATATTCCATTGACCCATGAGCAAATAGATAGGGCTTTTGAAGCGGCCAAATGCCTTGATCCGGATCAGAAGGGACGTGTTAGCTATCAAACATTCAGAGAAGCTTTGTGTCAAGTTTGCGATGAAATGGCTCTTGAAGTTAACTGTCCGCCAGTTTACAGCGTTAGGCCATGTGACTGCCCTCCTCCTCCATGTCCAAAAATCAAAAGGAAGCCTAATCCTTGCGCCGGAGTTGACCCATGAAATGAATTTATGATGAGACTATAAATGACCTTTATATGTAATTAACTCATTTAAATGCTTTATGTACTCTATGAAAATGATTCTGTGATAAAAATGCTCTTGTTTCGTAAGACAATAAAACCCGCTATATTTCTTTTATTCAGGGTAGGTAGTCACGCAAAGCACTAATATCATCTTCATATTCCTTTTGATACGATTGTGGTGCAGAGCAGCAACTAAATAAACGCGAAAAACAGCCTGGCTCACGCGCCACCACTAGTTTAGGTTCCGGGTTTCTTAAGTGTGGAATTAAATAGTCTCTACCACCCCTTTCCGTTATATACTTGTGTGACCTGTCTGACCTTTCCCTTCTCAATATAGCAGGATCGTCCGCGCGGCGTAGATGACCACTGGAATTAATTGAAGAACTCCCGATCCCATTGCCAATCCTCCTTTCCTTACTTCGACTTCGTCTCCTCCTCCGTTGCTCCGAATTTAAGTTGTTGCAAGGATCCACACTTGTATTGCAAGAGGTGGTATCTTCTTCCTCCAGGTTCATCATCATATTACATCCAACATAAAATCCATTTTTAAGCTTGTCCATTTCATTGTCTGAATCGTCATCTATGGAGGAAGTCATCTTTTTCCTTAATTTTTTCTTTGGCATCTCTACCTGCCCCTTGGATAAGATGGGCATGTCGCAAAGATTTTCACCACCTCCAAGGCCACTCTGGCATTGAGGAGTTTCACTTGAGCGGTTGGGTTGATTTCGTGGGGAAGATGATGAAGCTCTTTGTTTTTTAGGAGAATGAGGCTGACCATCATCCTTTCCGTTTTCTCCGGTACCACGTCCGTTCTCCCTGCTTCTATTCCTGTGGCGAGGACGACGCTCTGTATTACTCTTTCCTTGTGATGGATCCAACGAAGGTGGGGAGGTCTGGGGTGGAGATGAGCTCCTTGGTCTTTCCTGCTGTTTTGCATGGGATTGGTATAGATTAGTCCCATCCGTTTTAGAACTCCTACCCCGGTCCCTATTCTCCAAAGAGCGGGGTGGCAAGTCAATATTACGAACCCGAAATATTTGCTTCATCCGCTCTAGCTCGTCTGTGGTTTCTTGGATGACTTGAAGGAGACCATCATTCTGCATCCTAAAGAAAAGTTTCAAATGAAATATTTTTTAAATAAATTTCTTGGTTTAATTTTCACTGAAATAAATCTGTTGCTTTTACCGGACGTGATCAATTTCCTTCTTTAATTTTTCATTTTCCTCATTCACTTTCGCAATGTCTTCGCCGAGCTGTTTCAAAATATCATTCTGAGCTTGCTGTATGTGTTCAAGTTGTTGCGTGACCAGTGCAATTTGTAAAGAATATTGGGATACGAGGCTTACTGATGAAGACGTTTCGCGAACGGGTGGCAGGCACTCATCGATCATTTCAACTTGAACCTAAGAATTCAATCTTAAATGCTGGAAGATTCTAATATTGTGGTCAAATATTTTATATTGGGGTATGTAATTCACTTCAAATACCGGCTTAAAAAGTAAACTGCTGGTCAGTCCCAAGCCAGCCAAACGAGTGTGCAATTCCGGATGCTGCAGTGGCTTAGAATGAGGTAAGGAGTTAGATCTTGCCCTCCTTTCGCCCTCACGTAATTTCATGCTATTTCTATTCAAGTCTAAATTTTTCACAGGTATTTTCCAGTTTTGCTCTTCTATTGTGGGGCAATATAGGTTTGGTCTACTGTTGTTTGGAATGGGATTCCAAACTACGACATCTGCAGGTTCTTCAGTTTCTTCAGTGTCTTCAGGTTCTTCAGGTTGAACTTCATCTTCCAGGCCTAATTCCAGCTCCAGTTCCAGTTCTTCATCAAAAGTTGTAAAATTATTTCGATGACGTTGCTGGTGCTGTCGGTGTAGCTGGTGATAGGACTTCTCTGGTCTTCGTGGTTCGTGATTTTTTTCATGGTTCTCCACCTTTTCGATATTTTCCTCTGTACTGTTTACATAAAACTGACTAAAATTACAAGCAGGCCCTCGGCATGACCCAATGCTTGAAACGCTCTCCTTTGAAGATCCAGCCTTTGGCTTCTGCGTATGTATTCCGCCGTGGTGAAGGGGATGGTAGGAGTTTATCTGTGTGGAGTTTAGTTCCTCCTCATCTAGATTTTCAGTAGGTGATATTGGTAAACGTGGGTGGGGTGAATTTGACCTCTTCCTAATTGGAATTCCACTAATATGCTGTCCTGCTGGTGCATTATTGCTATTTGCTTTCTCAAAATTTGCTACAGGTTTTGGGGGCGATTGCTTTCTCGAGGTTCGGTTCTTTTTCAATTTATTAAGTCCGTGGGTTTGAACAGGCTCCTCGTGTTTTGCCTGATGGTGGAAATGATATTGGTGTTTATGTTGGTCATGATCTACCAGCATGTGGAATGTGGGCATACGCTGATCCCGGTCCCTTAGTCGGGAAATGTGTCCCGAGGCTCTATCCTCCTCCATTTCAATATTAAACCACAACAAAGGAATTTAATTATACAGAAAATGAAAAAATAACACTGGGCATTTTAATGATTAAGTCAACAGGCTAAAAATATTAAAGTATGCTATATTCGACATTCCTTTAGAATTTACAAAAATTCAGCGTGACTTTCACTCAGGACAAGTTGCATGGCTACTTTGAGAGTGAAAATAAATAACTCTATACAT
This sequence comes from Lepidocyrtinus dapeste, assembly GCA_036850885.1. Lineage (NCBI taxonomy): Eukaryota > Metazoa > Arthropoda > Collembola > Entomobryomorpha > Entomobryidae > Lepidocyrtinus > Lepidocyrtinus dapeste. Next base: position 13,765 of record JAANSQ010001669.1, read on the forward strand.
ATGTATGTATTTATACTTGGAAAAAACGTTAACAAACTGTCTTTATTTAGCTGACTCGATAAGCTACAGTTGCATTAAATTATTTTCCAGTTTATTAAATACAAGACTACTTGTCATTTATGCCAAAATTAGCTCTAAATATGAAAGGAACCATTCAATAAATTACAACTAGTTTTCAATAAATTAATTAGCGGAGGCAACTACATAACCTAATTTCGAACTGAGTAGCCTCTAAATATAAGTTTACTCTAATGAAAAACACAATAGAGAATTTTAAAAGAATAAATTAATTCGTTAGGTACAGTAATAATCGACAGGTACAATATTTACGAATAACTGCAGTAAAAGTGAGTGTGAATCACGCTCACTCAAGATAATACATAACTACAATATGTAAATTGGTTTTTAGTGTAAAGGTATTTACAGAGTTACGTTTTATACTTTTTCGAGACAAAAGAGCATGAAGACTTTGTCAAGTTAAGTTTTTTTTTTTTTTTTTTTTT
>JAANSQ010001670.1:0-14263 GCA_036850885.1 Lepidocyrtinus dapeste
ACTTAAGTTTCGGGTTTGTCTTAATTTTGAAGACTTTGAAAAACTAAACAAAATGGTCCAAAACAAGATGTTCGTAGTGAAGAGGGACGGAAGGTCAGAAGAGGTTCATTTTGATAAAATCACCAGCCGTATTGAGAAGCTTTGTTACGGTCTAAACAAGGACTTTGTCGACCCTCCTGCGATTACCTTGAAGGTGATTAGTGGACTTTACTCTGGAGTTACTACCGTCGAGTTGGACAACCTTGCTGCGGAAACGGCCGCAACCTTGACAACCAACCATCCAGACTACGCAATATTGGCTGCGAGGATTGCTATTTCGAATTTGCACAAAGAGACCAAGAAATGCTTTTCTGGTAAGTTAATAGACGGTTATGAAAACGTTGGAATAATAAGGTCGGAGAGTGACATATGCATTCAGCAGTACAATTTAAATTTTACATGTTGCAGATGTAATGAATGACCTGTACAAGATCGTTGACGATAAGAGTGGGCGAGAGTGCCCCATGATTTCTGAGGAACACAATGTTATCATCCAGAAGAACGCTGATAGGCTCAACTCTGCTATCGTTTACGACCGTGACTTCAACTACAATTATTTTGGATTCAAGGTGATTCATCCATTTAGTTTTTAAAAACAATTATTGTTAGATCTTCCAATCATTTAAATTTTTGGGTTTATTAGACTTTGGAACGCTCCTACCTTCTCAAGATTAATGGAAAGGTAGCAGAGCGTCCCCAACACATGCTGATGAGAGTCGCAATCGGTATCCATGGTTCGGACATTGACGCAGCGATCGAGACGTACAACCTGATGTCTGAAAAGTGGTTTACCCACGCTTCTCCGACTTTGTTCAATGCTGCTACCCCTAGGCCTCAGCTCTCCTCTTGTTTCCTCCTTACAATGAAGGAGGATAGTATCGAAGGCATTTACGATACTTTGAAGCAGTGTGCTCTCATCTCCAAGAGTGCAGGTGGCATTGGTCTTAACGTCCATTGCATCCGGGCTAGTGGCTCTTACATTGGTGGAACCAATGGAGTTTCCAATGGACTTGTTCCAATGCTCCGTGTATACAACAATACTGCTCGATATGTGGATCAAGGAGGGAACAAGGTAACACTTGGACTCTCGTATTGAATCGAATTTGATTTGCAGTGAATTTTATTTTTTTTTTAATTTTCAGCGCCCTGGGGCCTTTGCTATCTACCTGGAGCCGTGGCACGCCGACATCTTTGAGTTCCTTGACCTAAAGAAAAACACGGGAAAGGAAGAGCATCGTGCCCGAGATCTTTTCTATGCCATGTGGATTCCAGATTTATTCATGCAACGTGTTGAAGCTGGGCAAGATTGGTGTCTTATGTGTCCCAAGGAATCCCCTGGTCTTCATGAAGTATGGGGCGAGGAATTTGATAAGCTCTACACCAAGTACGAGGAAGAGGGCAGATATCGTTCCAAGGTCTCCGCCCATAAGCTGTGGTATGCCATTTTGGAATCCCAGATTGAGACTGGGACTCCATACCTCCTGTACAAAGATGCTTGCAACCGCAAATCAAATCAGCAAAATCTGGGCACTATAAAATGCTCCAACCTCTGTACCGAAGTTGTGCAGTACTCATCTGCCGACGAAATCGCTGTTTGTAACTTGGCTTCCATAGCCGTTAACCAGTTTGTCTCTGAACAAAAGTATGACTTCAAAAAGCTTAAAGAGGTTAGCAAAGTGGTAACCAGGAACCTCAACAAAATAATCGACGTAAACTATTACCCTGTACCTGAAACCGAACGATCGAACAAGCTTCACCGCCCCATTGGAATTGGAGTTCAAGGTCTTGCTGATGCCTTCATCCTAATGAGATTCCCATTTGACAGCCCCGAAGCCAAGAAGCTCAACATTCAAATCTTTGAAACTTTATACTATGGAGCTCTGGAGGCTAGCGTTGAGTTGGCAGAGAAGTATGGTCCTTACAAGACCTACGAGGGGTCCCCAGCGAGTAAAGGCGTAAGTCCACAAGCTTTATCATCGACTAGTTAGTTGTTCGCAATTCCTTGGTATAATTTGATTTTAATATTTGCTCAGATTTTACAATATGACATGTGGAACGTGACTCCCACAAACCTATGGGACTGGGCAGCGCTGAAGGAGAAGATTGCAAAGCATGGACTTCGAAATTCTCTTCTTCTCGCTCCAATGCCAACTGCATCCACCGCTCAAATCCTCGGGAACAACGAATCAATTGAAGCCTACACCAGCAACATCTACTCTCGTCGAGTGTTATCTGGAGAGTTTCAGGTTGTAAACCCTCATCTTCTAAAAGATCTTACTGAAAGGGGACTATGGAACAATGACATGAAAAATCAAATTATTGCCTCCAATGGCTCCATCCAAGGTATTAGTAGCATTCCTGCTGAGCTTAAAGCTCTCTACAAAACTGTCTGGGAGATTTCCCAAAAGGTCGTAATTAACATGGCTGCTGACCGAGGAGCTTTTATTGACCAATCTCAATCCCTAAACTTGCACTTGGCCGAGCCCAGTTTCGCCAAGCTCACCTCCATGCATTTCTACGGCTGGAAGGCTGGTCTAAAAACAGGAATGTATTATCTCCGCACCAAGCCCGCCGCCAACGCCATTCAATTCACCGTTGACAAGACCAAGTTGAAGTCACGCGAAGAGAATGAAGCAGGGATGGTCTGTTCCTTACAGAATAAGGATGAGTGTCTCATGTGTAGTGCATAAGTACATAAGCTGTCGTAAGGTACAATTGTAAATTGTAAACAATTCTCGAAAAAATGAAATGTCATCGGTGGTAAAATATTTGTTTTTTTTATCTTTAATACCTTCCTATAAAATATTGATTTAAGTTTGGAATGTTTGGATAAGTATTATAAAGTTTCAGTTTGTATTTGTACCTCAGTCCAAATCAACTTGTCCTTATTGCTTTGGGTCTATAATCGAATAGGGTATGAATATTGAATATGATGTTTTACGAAATAAAATAAGCCATTGTAAAAAGAGAATCATCGGTTTAATTTTAATATTGTTTTTGTTCTAACATTCATGTGGTTAATATATGCACCCTTCCAGATTTTTAATTTGCAGATTAGCTTCATGGATGGGTTTTGTAGGCTTTAGCCATCGTCGTTGGAAAGAAAAAAACGGAAATAAATTGATTCACTTGCGTGAGCGAGCCAGTTGTAGTGAAATTGAAGTAGGAGTGAATCGAAATATTGAGTACATTGGGTATGTTATGTTTTGTGGTGGAGTGGAGGGAGTGTGGAGTTTTGTTATTACTTGCATCGTTGGAAAGAAAAAAACGGAAATAAATTGATTCACTTGCGTGTGCGTGCCAGTTGTAGTGAAATTGAAGTAGGAGTGAATCGGAATATTTAGTACATTGGGTATGTTACGTTTTATGGTGGAGTGGAGGGAGTGTGGAGTTTTGTTATTACTTGCTTAGAATAGTGGATAGAAACAAAAAGGAGAGCGAGCAGATTTTTTCCCGAAAGCTAAAGCGGGTACGGTTTCAACTCCAAGTTGTTGTGTTTTCTGGCTCATGCTTGACTCTTACTCAGAATAGTCCTATTCCTACTTGACTCTACTCATTTCATGGAATGTAATTCCAAAGTCGGGTTGGAAGGTTGAGAGAAGGGAAACAGCAGTAGGCACTCATGTGATAACATTTTTTAGTGAAAGTCCAATACATTGTGTAATCCATCGAAACAAATCCGTGATCTCAAAATTAGGAATAAAGTTTTTAAATAAATGTATTAATAGGAGACTCGATACGTTGAGCTAGGTTTGCTTTTTGAGTTTTCTTGTTCTGTTCTGGTGAAAGGACAACAAGAAAAGTAACTTTCTGCGCACCCTATATAATTAAAAATGAATAAGCATTCAACTTGGAATATAAACTTTGGATCAGGGTCATTTTGGCTCAAGCCCACATACCAAGTCATGACGAGGAATGTAGGTAACCTAAAGTGTGCATAAGGTAAAACAAAAAAGGTCAAGTGAAACAAAACCTTTCCTAGATCAACTTGAACTGTTTCGAGGAAAATGGCACCAACTCCACCTAGAAACTTTTGGGGTCCTCCAACCTCGACTCTGGATTGGTGTGAGGTGAATTATGAAGTCAGTCCTTTCGTCGCAGAATTTTGTAAGCTGGATAAAGTTTTGAAGGAATTTAGGTCAAGTAGGAATCTTGAAGTATGAGGAAATGTAATTTATTAGCTTTGAATTTTTAAGGGAATACGGTGAGCAACCTAGGAATGATCATCCCATCCGTTTTTGGAATCTATGAGATAGTGAAACTCGGCCTTGAACGAAAGTTCATATACACTCATGTCTGTCTAATAGGTAAAAGGTCACAAACCATAAACCAAATCAAGAATGAACAATGAATCAAAACAACCCTAACTTGTATTGATTTTTGAATGGACTTTTTAAAGCTGTGGGGATTGGTTCTTGGATGTTCCATATGACATTAATGTACTACATGCAACTTCTGGACGAGTTGCCAATGGTCTTTGGCAATATGGTATTGATCTACCAACTGGCGGAAATCAGGAAGTCGATGAAGAAACCTGTGAACTCTGCCCTGGTCTTTGGGTGCTGTTCGTATGCTTTCTTCTTCACCGTTTTTTATCTTGCGTTCAAAAATCCTCTAATTCATCAGGTCAATCATCGTTTATTGAATCGCCCCGTGCAGAAGAATCCTTAAATACTTACTAATCTTACTCAATTTGAATTCAGGTGATGTATGGTGCCGGAGTAGTAGTCGTCTTGATTCTTGACCTACGCTTGGTGAATTACAATCAATGCCGTACGTGCACAAAACTTCTCTCGGCTGGGTTCTTCATGTACACTTTTGGCTTCGGCTTGTGGAATATAGACAATCAACTATGTCCCCAATTGACGTAATAAAAACTAGTAATTAGTTAATTTTTTGCTTCCTGCATTACATCCTAAAAGTGCTAATGAATTTCTTACGTTTAGGGAGTTAAGGACAAAATTGCCAAACTATCTCAGCCCAATGACCCAGCTTCACGCTTGGTGGCATATACTCGCGGGTTACGCGACATACATTCATATCCTGTTCGAGTAAGCCAGTACTAATATGATTATATCCCTACTCTAATTCTAGTCTTGAAATGATTAAACTCGCATTTTTGTCTTGCAGAATTCACGCCAGAAGTCATTTCATTAAGCCTCGAACACAAATCACCCTAAAATACTTTGGCATATCAGTGGAACCAATGTACCGCCATCGCAATGAATGATCAACCGTGCAGACAATAATAATTGACCCGGTCAAGAAAATATTACTCGAGTGATATAATAATAACTGATACAACTTAAACTTTACTTTTAACTTCAATAGTTGTCAAAAGGTTGCTTGTACTGTTAAATATTGTAATTTAATTAATTACAGATACATAAGTTCATATCATGCCAAATGTTCCTTTAAAATAGTTTTTACTCTGCTTTTTATGGTGATGGTGGAACACCCCATCTAAAGTAAAATTTCATTATCTTTCACACATATGAACTCATTTCCGTGCTCAAACCAGTGATAGTGATATGCAATAAATATGCGATTGTTAAAATACCGTACTTTAGAGCACGTTTTTACTTTTATGTCTAGCAATAAACCGTTCAAGTTCAATGTTCGTTCAAGCAAAACAACAAGTTTTATTGATTTACTTTAAGAGAAGCATTAAAAAACAAAGTGAAGATTGTAAAATTTTATGTTACTGTTCATGTTTAGTTAATCGCGCTCTTGGCTTTTAGGGAATGAATAACTGAACGCTGCAAACACGTCTATATTTTACCAGCAAAAGTGCCCTTCTCTATCTGGTCCTTCCATTTCGCAACCCACGCATTAGGACACATGGAGGTGTAGACACGGAGGAAGTACTGACATGGCTGATAGTCCTCACCCCGAAGCTTGATGCATCGATGGTAGTCCAAGAAGCTGACGTAGCAATGCTTGGTCTGGTTCTGGTTAGGGAACCGAGGATCAAATGGAGCCGTCTCGAAGAACTATTGGTCATAATCAATTAACTAAATTAGTGATTATTAATTTACTAGCGTTATCCAAGGAAGTCTAGCCTAAACAATAGCTTATCTTTTTAACTACTAAAACACTGCAAAGAGTTGAAGCGTTTACCTTTTCCGGGCAGTCACCTTCGCCAATATTCACAGGGGCGTCCTCTCCTTCACTCATGGTTATAATAATTTATGTTGATATTATATTAAAATTGACGATCACAATTTGATTATAGTAACTTGGTTCTATCTTCAAATTAGAAGATTGATTGGATATATTTGATTTGAAGTTTCACAAACAACAAACAGCTATTCACTTTTCTAAATACGTGTGGCAATATAACACATGCGAAGTTTTATTTGCCTGCATGAAGTTGCGTTGGTAATTTTCTAAGATTTAAATCGAATTCGTTTCCCGCCACGCCACTGAAAACTTTTCAGTATGCTTAGCTAGCACAAGCTGTAGCTGTATATATGAAGTGGTAACAACTCAATCAAAATGATGCGTTTTGAGTGCTTTTACACTAATCTAAAATCGTAAATGCCTAAATAATAAATCCGGATGCGACATTGCGGTTCTCGCCACTTTCTAATTATAAATTCAACGCAGTTAATTTGATGCTCAGATATTACTGGTGTGGTAATTGGTGCATTCAATAGTAGTTTTAATAACTAACTAATAGTAGCGTAAAACCACCCGTGCAATTTTATTCGTGGTTGGAATTGGATAGTTTGTTGCACTGTACCCCGGGTAGTAAATCTGAGTATAAATCTTATTTAACGCTATTTTTTCAACGATTAAAGCCATAATGAATTATATGAAATCAAAAACGTCACATTTCTCTGTAAAAACTCTGTATTTCAATGATTTCTTGATTGTAGTTAGAGCATTCAATTCCCAATTTCTTTCACCTTCCCAAACAACTTTAATAAAATGACCGGTTCAAACAAAACATTTTGTTAATCAAAAGATTTCTCCTCTCAACATTTATCTTAATCATAATCACCTTAAATATTTATAGCCATCAGGTATTGGTCATCTCATCTATTGCACAGCATCATTATTAATATTACAAATCGACTTATATCTGAAAAGGATAAACAGTGAATAATAACGGTCAGATCAAATTCAATTCAACAATTCTTAATATACGCATCATAATTTATCATGAAACAATTTAGTTAGCCTCGATTTGCCTAAATTGGGCAAACTGCTACTAAGCTGAGTTCGTTGTTTAATATATTAATCATTACAAGAATTTATTAATTAGTTCCCTGCACCTTTATGATAGGTCACGAACCTATAAATCTTAGATACATTAGATAAGGTGAGCGATCAGATCAGACCAGTGAATAAAATAGCGCCAGTATAAAAAGTTCTATAACAATTTTAATTACCCTTTTGTGTACACTTACATTAATTTATTACATTTCTTATATCACTCAATAAAAACATTTTACGACACGTTTAAATTACAACAGAGAAAACTTTGATCACCGTAGATAAATTAATGAACATTTTGGCAATTCAAGGATAATTTAGCTACCTAATTTATTGTATAAATTTATGCTCTGCGTGGATTCATTTTTTCCAAATAACAGGTCTTACTTTCTCCTGACTAAATAAGCCAATTAGTTATTCATGCACAGACTAAATACACGTATTGCATAATAAATCTCAAGGAAAACAAAATCTATTCATATTGGTTTCTTGTAACAAACAAGAATAATTAATTATGTCAGGGATTAACCTAAATGTAAATAGTTTTTAAAACATGAAAGTTTCTAGTTCCTTCAATATCCGGTTTAGCTAGCTTTTAATATAAATAGCTTTTGCTCGAGTTTATAGGAGGCCTAATGGGAAGCGAATAATTTGCTTTCATCTAAACTAATATTTGGCACATGTTTCGTATCATACTCGCTTAAAATTCTTAATACTTCTTTAGACTTTAGATTAAGACGTGTGTACAGCCTTTTCTCAAAAAGATTACATTGTGATCGCATATGGAAGCAATATGGAAATTCCCCAACGAAGAATAAATAATTTATTGAGATGATAATCTCTTTTGAGAATTGCTGCAGTTTCGGGCTCTCGCTCAACTATTAAAACTTATGTAGTCAAAGTCAGAGCTAGTTTTTTACTTGTGCTTAATGACTTATCAGTACTTTCTCCTCTAATGAGAACTTAAGAATATCTTCATGTAACAAAGTTTTTGGTTGGTTCAGAGCTCAGCACATTCTAACAAGTTCCGTTCTCGGTATATTCTCTAGAGTCATCTCGTCTTAGGACGCGAACAACAGATCCCCTTCCTAAGCTTGCGAAAGTGACAGCACCAGGCCCACCAACTACCGCTATAGGAAACCGTACAGAAAAAAAACATTAAATCTGAGCCTTGCCATTTCCGTAATTAGCATAAATTAAAAAACTTCAGCAATAATTCATGTGAACACAAGAGGCTCTAATTAATTAATAGAAGATTACACTGTTATACTTACATCTAGGCGGAGGTGGAGGGTCAGGTATGGAAGGACTGGAGAATCCACTTGAGCTGGACAGTTCCTTGGAAGCCATACGGAAAGTTGAATGGGAGCTAGCGTGTCCAGTACACTCTCTCAGCTCCTGGACAATGTCATCGTCAAACTCATCATCCCCTACTTCGTTATCACTGTATAAAGCAGGCACACTCATACTTCCTGTTGCACCACTACCAATATGTCGCATATCTGGGTGACTCCTGGGACGGCTCAATGAGCTTGGCAGCGGAAGCGGATTCTCTTCGTCCTGTCGTATACTCCCATGATCCTTACTGCCCGGGTTCCCTGTGCCGCTTGACGGCGGTACACTACATTGTACACATTAAATGTTAATTCTTTTCCAGTGAAACTTTAGAAAGTACTAGAAAAAAATAGAAACTTTTCCCCCAGAACAGAACAATTCCACTTTTTTCCAGTTCCAAGTCACTTTTCATTAGTGATTGCATTAAACTTTTATGATTTATGTTAGCAGTCTAGAAAGAAAAACGAAGGAAAAGCCCAGCTGAACTGGCACTCTCCAGAGGGTACAATACAAAGTTGCACTTCCAGCTCCTTCCTTCTCCAGTACTTCTAACACAAGTTATGTACGTATGAAACCTAAAAACTAGATTACTTCTACGAGTTTAAGGTAAACATAAATCCAAACAGAACCAGGAAGGAAAAAATTATCAGCACGGGGCAAATATTTCATGAAAAATCCATCATGATGTAGATGGAGATGAAATAGCATAGCAAAACTTTCATCTGGAGGGCCTTCAGCTTCTAGTTGAAGCCAACAGCACAAAAATTTTTTTCTTGGCTGAAATCTACAAAAACACCCTACCAAAACATCTATTCCTGGAGAAGATCCAGAAAAATTCGAAGGCTTATCAAAATATGCCAATTTAGATTATATTCTACCGTATTTAGTACTGCTTTCACCTTGAAAAGCCCAAGACATGGAGACTTTTGGGATGTGTTCATCTCACCCAATTAATGTTGCAGGAATTAGGGAACGGCCTACTTGGCACTTACTTAATTCTCTAGATTACCTAATTTCATTAGACTGATGACTTTCACTAGACTTTACTACCAAATGAGTCACTGAATGCAGTTATTTGCAGCTTTTGCAACTCTTTTCAAAACTAAAGCATATGCAATCTAAGCAGCTTATATTTTGGATCGGAAGTTTAAAAAAAATTATTCAGCATCGGATTCGGATGTAACACGTTTTTCTTTAGAAACTTTCCAGATTCACAGTTTCCAGAATAGTATGGCTCTCATCTCATTAAAAAAGATGAGAATGGGAAAATACTCCACTTTACTTTATCCACTTTCTCCAGCACTCGAGGAAAGTACAAACATTTTTGTATCTAGTAACACGAATTCTTCTAGGGAAACACTTTCACCCTTTGTAGTACACAAGTGTACACACATTTCCCTTTCATTCTATACATACTCTGAAAACTGTACCGGAAAGGAGAATTGGTAGTGACTCTTGTATTTGTATCTCGTATCAGAAGAGGAATCCTTAGAAAGAACAACAAGTGCTCCTTTTAAAAAAAATCTCGAAAAAAGTTAAAGTACCCATGTCCCCATTTTCTGGTGCACTTTATCCTTTCAATCATACATAAATGAAATAGCTGAAAACAGGAACGAGTCCGTAGGGAGAAATCTGTGAAATATTTTTACGAAATGGGTCTAGCACTAGCACCATGGTATGGAATGAGAAGATACTTTCTCCTTTTTCCTACATTGAGCTGACATGTGCATGCGAATACTGGAACACTTGATAAATGCCTTTGTATCAAGCCAAAGTGTAAACTCCAAAAAGAGAAATAAAATCTGGTAAAATGTGCATTCCATTTCCATCATACTTACAAAGCACAAGAGCGCATAGCATACATAAGCTTACTCATTCCCACCGGAAACGACCAAGTAGCTAGATAAGTAGGTATAGTTTCTACCCGGTTCTTTAGTTCTGGCTGAGTTTCGTTCGGGTAAATGATGGGAGTAACATTAGAAATTTAAAAGGTAGATGAAATATTCAGCAGAATTCTTTCTGAAAACTACCCACTACCCACCAGTTTACGTATGTCCATTAGCCAACCGATACTAAACTGCGGGGGTAAGCAGTACTTCTCCAATTATTTGAAAATATAGGAGATTCTGATACAAATTAATACATCAAGAATGTCGAAATTAATCGAGCTCAAGTGGTACGGTCGTCCTAGATTACGTAACTTTCTCTTCCAGAAAATAAATATTCAAAGATTTTCAGTAAATCTAACAGGAAATCGGAGAATATGTAGGGCATATTTCCTCATTTTAGAAAATCAGGAAAATACTTATCACACTCAAATTTCAGCGTTTACCATCTTCCAGCGCATTTATTTCCTTTTTTTGGAGCGTAGCAAATACGAGTGTGTTGTATTTGTAGAGTGACGCATCATCATCCTATCATCACTCCCTTCCTCGTCTCATTTTCAAAGGAAATCTGATCCTATAGCAAAACGCCAGATGCATAGGATACGAATAGAGTGACTATGCACCGTCTACTAGTGGATATAAAAAATGCGATCGGAAAACGATAGCATATCCTCCAACTACTCCAACATCCTTCAGAATATCCTCAGAGTAAAGCCATTTATTCCTGTACATTAATGGAATCTACAGATAGAGCGTCCCTCCAAACTCCAAGCCAAACAATGAACATATAACATTTCCCCATCCCCTCAAAACTATTTTTGATTAGGTTCTACTATAACACACTGAGACTACTGACTAGGTTGTAATTGTTACGAAGCTATATTTCCCTTCCTTTTGGCATTCCATACCTTCCCATTCCCTAGTCAAAACACAATGTAATTTCACCAACGCCTTGTACGTAATAGTGGTTGATGGTGAGTGGTTGAACCCTCTGAACCCAATTTTTAAGTGAAGCCTTTTTTTTCTCCCGGTGTGGATTGCATTATCCAAAGACTTTAAGGAAGATATTGTATTATGTACCAGACCAACACCATCTCATCCTTTGAAACTCTCAAGAAAGAAATAACTCTCCTAATTCGTTGTTTTCTTTCGTAAAAAGATCAGAGGAAAATCTCACTTTCTTTTCTTTATTTACGCTTCCTACTCCATGAATTTTTTATACTAGAGTTTCCTCCAAGAATATAATCTCAAAATCTCAAAACGAACGAACACAATGAACCAAAACTTACTCTCGCATGAGTAGCCCATCATCTAGTCAAGACTGACAAATTTATTGCGATATGATACCTACTCGGAAGGGGAACAAACGAAATCTGATAAATGCATTGTGGATAAGAATATGGAGGGTGTATAGTAGTATATTCAAAATATTACTTGCGTTCACACATTTTAATACAAGAAAATTGACTTGCGACAAGTGAAACTTGAAGACGAAGATTGTAAGTGGAGGGAAAACCGAATAAAAATATTTGATTTCCTTCCGGCAATCCAGTGAAAAGGCAAAACTATTTATACGAGTTTGGATTTTAAATACGTAACATAAGCTTATTGGAGGAATAGGAATCATGATCGGTTATGTTCTGTTTGGAGTTAACATTCTAATTTATAACTTTCTCTGGAGAAAGGAAGTTATATGAAAAGAAAGTTTTTTTGAAAGTCTTACTTGTGTGTCTTTTGATGATATATAGCAAGGAAAATGAGCAAATTGAGTAGGAGAAGGCAGCACCCTACACCAATAGTAACACCCAGCGCGGTGCCATAAGAATGATAATGAGCAGCAGCCAACTGACGAACCAAATCTCGATCTGGGCTCCCGGCACTAGCAGCCCTCTCATTACCATCCAGCAAGCCTACCATATTACTAGAGTTTGTTGCGTTTGGAGGACACTCGGACGTGCTCATTACCGCGGGAGAAAGCGTAGGATAGAAATGATTGTTAGATTTTGATATTCGAGGCGAAAGGTCATCTTCATTGTCGTAATCACTGCTATCCTCATCATCCCCAAAGTCTATATTTAGAAGAGTTCATTAATGTCAGACAAAACTTCCCCTTTGACGCCTAGAGTAATTATTGCTACTACTCTTACCTGTTGTAAATGGCGGAGGTAGTTGTGGAGGTCTTGCTCCATAGCCTGAGCTCCCGCTGCCCGCGGCGGGAAACGTGGGCGGATCGTCTATCACTGCATGTTTCAGCTGCTCTCGAACAATGCCTGCGATGCAAAAAAAATAGTTGACTTTCTCTGGTTACCTTTAGGCAAACTTGTACTTGTACAACGCTCTTTTATCATTATCATTCAGATTCAGAGCAATTCCACTCCCTCCAACTACATATGATGCACTTAAGAAATAAATGGATAGGAACGAGTAGACAAAGTCTCTCTAGTGGATTTACCAATTCAATGATACTTGATTCGAGAGCTTTCATAGTGAAAGTAGAGAAGAGTAGCTTTTATTTACAACATTTGCATTCCTTTATTTCTGTTTATGTTAACCTCTCATTCGGATTCATACACATAAATATCACATCAGATATCGTTCCCTCCCTCCATACTTGAAAGTGGAGTGAAAGCACTAGAAGCTTCTATGTAAAAATACATTTCCAATAATGTGCACCGCACGAAATACCATTCAAGCTAATTTGTTTGAATAATATCAAGTATGCTATTGTAATTTTATAATTTAATTAAAGTTATATTGAGGTCAAATATCCATCATCTAATAAAGCGTCTATGTTAAAAACGTACATAACCACAAGATGTTATGTTCCCTACCAATCTTAAGTATTAAGTTTATGAGCACTCCTCCAGGGGATTTGCTACATAAGCACACTAGGAAATAGTAATCTTATGATGGTACCCACACGTTGAGAGTAACTTACCTTCGTAAAATTCAGGTCGCTCTTCGCGGAAATTGTGATGAAGCATGACAACATCAGGCCCGCCGGACTGATGTAATTGTGGTATCAAATTCAGCCACAAAGCCATCTTATGACCCCTATAATGGCTTCTCATTCTTGGTTCGCCTCCGCCTAAGGATAAAAAACGAGATAAAAATATTAATCAAGTCATAATCATTCCTTAGCCTGTAAGGACAGTAGGACACACATGATTCCATTATCTCCACCATTTTCATATCCCATTCTGTTCAGTATGCTAGATGTGAAACCTTTTTAAAAAACTGAATCTTGAAAAGAAAGCCATACTTTAGACCCTTCCATTTCAAGCTTCTGTACTCTGATCTTGTATGGTGTCATCAGGAGCCTGATCCATTATATCATATTATGTTGAGAAAATCGTGTTCGCGCTTTAGCATAATTGGAAGAGATAAGACCTACTTTCACCACACTCTCCTATCGTTTCCACCACAAATGTTTTTTCTTTCGTGGGAAAAAACATCCGACGCACTTACACTCTCGTACTTGCCGTAATTAGGTATGCATTTTTCAGTGGTTTCTCCTCCTTCAGATCCATTATCCTCATATTTTCTAGCTCATCATCAAAATACCACATAACCACTATATTTCCCCAACTCATTTGGAGATTGGATTGTCCTAATTCACAGATCTTCTATGAAGAATACATTTCCTCCAATGCGATGAAGATATCAGAGTAAAAAATTACTGCACACTTTTTCATTTTCCAGAAGAATCCTTTTACTTTATTTTTTTTTTCTTGAATAAAGATGTCTTGTTCAGAAGAAAGTGTGTAAGCACATCAAAAAAA
>JAANSQ010001671.1:0-14262 GCA_036850885.1 Lepidocyrtinus dapeste
CATATTCCATGTAAATATCATTGTTTCTCGATAAGCCGTCCCATGCATTTACTTGTGAGAGGGTATCACTAAATGGCATATCTTTGTCTTTGCTTTGATGCTTCCATATTCAATGCAAACTCGTGCTCATCTCGTTTTCCCGGGATAAAGAAAATATTCTTTTTGAAAGTTTTTTTTCTGATGGTTGCAAATTTAAGTTGGTAAAAAATATATTTCCTTTTTTCTTTCGCCCAAGTACCACTCTGGGACTTATTCTCACTCCTATTCTCAGTTTTGTTAAGCTCATAAAAAGGAGTGAACCAAGCAGAATGAAACAAACCACAAAAAAAATTTTTTCTTCAGATTCTTCAATGTATTCCAACATTTTCACAGCACACTTTCCGCAAAGCAAACACTATCCAGTTGGGAACTTTCCCCAAACTCCAAAATCAACTTTCAATCTAGGCAAAGTAGAGACGAATGCAGAATAAGTCATTTTACTTTTCGTCTCAATTCGTGGAATTCACTGAGGGGAAACTCTACATGCACAGGTGCGTTTGTTTTTGTTCATGTATGCAGTTTGTAGATTTCGGTTGAAAATTATATTCCAAAAGTAATTTGTTTTTCAGAGAATACATTTCAATTTCTTTATATTAAAAATTACTAGTGAAAATACGTCGAAAAAAATTTAATCTCATTCGGTGATAAAGTTTTGTTCTTTCGTTCGTCTGTCGGCAAAATGCTAAAGGCGTTTAAAGTTCTTTTAAATACATTCTTTAAATCCATGCCGCTCTGGAAGATGTAAGTGATTCCAAAAGATTTCCAGCTTTTGGCACCAAGTCCAGCTTCAGAAAATCTTTTGGTGATGCCTACACAAAAATTTATCGATTTCCAATAGAATCCATTTATATTTAAGAAGGAATGAAGGGTGAAATGAACACTTTCGAAAAAAGTCTTCTTATTCCATAAAGTTAAATACACGCTTTCAAACTTTTTACTAGAATACATTTATGTATGTATCTGGATTTATGTACTTGGATAATACGCATGTGAGACATTGCATGGGGTCTTGCTCTTATCCTCTTTACTTTTACAATACAGTTCAGTGGCTTCTACAAGAGTTACTAAGCTTTTAGTTCTAAATATAACACCCATAGTAAATACCAGAATTGGACAGGATGATTCCAAAGAATCCTAAGCAGTGTAGGCCGTCTTATAAGACTTCGAGTCCCCAACTGAATCATGACATTCAGCTTGGAGCAATACAATATCATTATTATTCTCCCTCATATCGTTTCCACCTTTATTGAAGGATAGATGGAGGATATCATGACGAAAAATATTCCGATAACTCAATCATAATCGTAATACTATGCCACACACTACGGAAATTCTCAAGGGACCTTTACACAGTTCCTTTCACGGCGATGAAATTGCATCGTAATGGGGTATCTTGTCATATCGAACTATTCTCAACAATTTTCGAGTTTCCTTTGAAAACCCTCTTAGGACTGGGAAATGGTCGTGTAACATAATTTTGCCAAGTACGTGTAGTCTTCTTACAGGAAGGAAGTCAAATGGAAATGGGGATTTTGTGCTGTAAATAAAATCATGTAATAAAGATATGCTTCCTTAAAACTTTTCCAAAGAAAAAGGCCAACCCTTCTCCAAAATGGCTTATTTCTGTATATGATCCGGAATTTAGGCATCGAGAATAAATTCCGGTTTATAACTCGTCCTTACATACGATCACGATGTATACCCGTTTACTTATTTTCAGCAAACCCTAGGCTTTCACAAAATTTTAATGATTTCCTTGAAACACGAAAACCTCTTTGAAGCGGCCTCGTATTTAATTATACTAGGAAGACTACTTGACTACTATCCCAGACCTAGTGAAAAAATTTGCTTTCGCAATTGACTTTCAATAATCTTTCATCCCATAATTAATTTTCTTCTTTGAGTTCCTTCGAACTCCCTCTGCATCTGATAAAATACCAACGGGGATGAGAAAGTTTCTCCTCCGTTTTCAACATTTTTCACATGAAATGATACAAAAATATTAAGACTCTCAAGCCAAGACAAAATGAAGTGAGCCTAAGTTTGTTTTCCTTCTTGATTATTTTTTCCACAAGATTTGAGCCATCGCATCATCTTCTTAAAGCTAAAAGACTTCCAACGAACTTCTCCTTGCCTCTCGCATATTTTTTACGTGGGACGTTATCTCCTTGGAATAATTTTTCGCTCTGTTCTAGGGAAAAGGTATTATCTTCCCTGACGGATCGTCATCATGTCATTTACCTCAACTTTATCTTGATGATCAACATGACTTTAGTATTTTTTTCTCCAGATCATATGTTCTCTCCTCCTTGGAGAAATTTTCAGTTGTTCAGCATATCATTAGGTTGTTGTGTAATATAGTTTGTAGTTGGTGTGTTTTACACCGTGTTTAGTAGTTCCTTTTCTACAGCCAAATCGTCATAGTTTGGCAGGATCTCTAGAAAATCCACCCTTTGCATTAGATTCACGTCGGGACTTTTGTAAAGTGCTATGGGTAAAGATATAGTGCGGCTCGAGCTTTTATTCACTTGGAGAAAGTGTTGTGGTTTACATGACTGTGACCATGTTTCAAAAAAGGTATGATCATCGTTTCGTGATGTTTCTGCGGTAGGTAGTTTTCTTTTGCTTTAAATGTCAATCCATTAAGGAAAATCACACAAATAGGTTGAAAACCTTTTGGCCATTATAGAAGACACCCGCTCTTTAGTTCAACTTCTAGGAAATGTCTAACATGCCAAGTTATAGGGTAGAGCTCAAGAAACTAAATATACACGCTTTTTCCAGTTCAATGTAATAACCTGATGCCTTCGCCAAGAAAAGAGAAAGTCAGCTGGGTTAACTTGGCACAACATGCTGCATCCTTTAAGCAAAAAATGAACATGATCAAGATCATGATTGCGATCGTCAAAAAAGATCACGATCTTTTTTTCAACAGTTCCAAACATTTCTTCAAACAGAAAAAAAACTTGTGTTTGGGCCTTTGAACGTGTGGTTTTATGTCATTTTCATGGCTACAGACTGAGAATAAAAATCTCATTATTTGACTCTTTTCAAATTTCTATTTAGCTGATGGATGGGGTGTGTGATGCTGGATAGAACGTCTTTATGTGCATTATTCTTTAGTTTGTTTGGTAAGCACAAGAAATTATGTAGACTTGAAAGGAAAAGTAAATCCTTGAGATGCACTTGGGCATAAAATGAAAGTCGTGATGACTAAACATTCATCATCCCAAAAACTGGGCAAGGAACTGCAAATACAAGTTGTCCCGCATAAAAATATACGTACAAGATGTGATTTTGCAAAGTCTTAGAATAAACTTTTGAAGCTAACGAATAAAATATTGCAAAGTGTGTGCAATTTAAGTTCAACCAAGTGAATATGTTAATCAGATTAGAAAATCGAAAGTGTAAAGCCCGGGTAGGGCGTTGGTTAAAGAGGCTGGTTGGAAGTCACTTTTGCCAAACAAATTCGCCCATGCAAAAGGATGAAGATTGAAGTAAGCATATACAATGCAAATATAGAGGAAATTTTGAAGTGTGACGAAAATGACATTTGGTGGTGTCGACAGTCACACTAAAAATACTTGAAAGTGTCACGATCGCTATCATGCTATCATGCTTGCACTGAAGAAGAATATAAGCTCGCACAATGCTTCATGGAAATATTCCTTTGGATTTTCTCAACTGGCCCGGGTATGAATCCTTCTTGAGCCATAAAATGGAGAATGATCCCCTTATCATTTTCATCTTAAGAGGAAAGACGCCTTTTTGCTCAGTGATGATGCAGCGGAAATGAGCGTGAAGTAGAGCAGCAGCACTAAAGCCTTAATGACATGCAAAAAGCTTAACATCTCCGAGAGAAAAGGAGGAAGCAGTGAAAAGATTACGATGATGGGGATGATCGTGCTCTTTGGTGAAATGAAAAAAGGACTTGGAATAGAAGAATCTGTGAGGCATATCATATACTTGAAGAGTAAAATGCCTTTGTCGTTTCCGAATAAAAAAAAATATATTTCATATTTTTCTGGGGGAAAGTAAACCGCTGGAAATTTTGACGAGATGAGATTTTGACTAAAATGAGTGGCACTACACTTGATTTGAAAGGGCACTTCACTTTACTTCGTCCAATGAAATATGTAGCGCATCATTATTTACGGCTTTGAAAATACAATTTTGAGGGAAATCCCATTATAATTAAGCGAGCATATATGGATCTGAAAACTGGGCTTGGAGTGTGTTACACCATTCTTTATTGGGAAGATTGGCAGGATCCCATTAAATGGGATTCTGTCGGGACGTGGGGAAAGTAGAATGAATTTATTGAGACATGTCTTGACGTTGCGTGATTGGCTCTGGTGATTCCATTAGCACCACTTAATTTGTAGAAAAGCAGATGAGATCCTAGTTGAAGGAGGCTCTCTGAGTTAAAAGTTTACAAGGGGAGGTTAATTGTGAAGGAAAGGAGAAAAATGTTGACGTGTAATTAAAATGTAATTTAAGGTTCTGTTTTGACAATCTTCTACAGCTTGAAAAGCATAGGGAAAAAACTCTTTGCAATTCCAATGCACAGTACACAAGCTAACAAAAAACTAAAGAAAGTTATTAGGGAAACCTTTGCACTATTTCTTACTTTAATTAATCTAGGATAATACTAAAATAGCGAAGCTTCTTTTGATTCTAGTAAGCAAAACAAGCCAATCTTTTTCCTTTGTCAGAATGTTCGCCCTGGGGGATGTAAGTTTTAGCTAATTACAGGCATGATCTCCTGTCAGTCCGATAATATTTTTGGTAGTTGCGAAAAGTATATAGAATAAGCGTAAGTTGTAAGCATATATGTCCTCACAACCTTTTCCTACACACTTTCTTTTGACACACGACACAAAGTTCTTATTTTTGGCTCCTTGTCAGTTTCAGGTTGCTCTTAGTACTTGAATGATTTTCTTGATGTGGGAACATAATCCTAAAAAGCCTGAAGAAACACGCTTTCACAAGAGTCCAAGTTCTTGCCATACTCATTGCTCACACGGCCCGGTGAACAATAACAGTGATATAATGCAAAGGGTAAATTATATGGGAGCATGCAAGCATCTTTACACTCATTCAGCAATAATCGGAATATTTTACGATATTACCAGCAAACTCGCAAAAGAATAGGGGAACTTATCATTCTAATAGGTACTAAGGCTTATAGCACACCGAAGCAAAACCACCTCGTAATTACAACCATAGGCAATCCTTTTCTTTTACCCTTGTATGCTTCTATTGTTATGTTTATGATTATTATCGAAAGAGCTCAAGAATGAGGAGAATGTGCTTTTACTACACGTGACTCTACAGAAGTAAAATACTCTCAAACTTACAAGACAACATTTAATTTAAGACACAAGGAATAACACTAATATGCTCTGCTTGGTATGCTACTACGCTATGCTACGCTACTATGCTACTTATTTGTACCAAGAAGGAAATGGAAGCATACTGGAATTTTTTACGAGACGACAAATCGTTCTGAATCGCGAAGCGTTACATGTTACATAATAGTTTTAAGGAGGAGATAAGATGAAAATGAAGGAAAATTTCTGTACCAAAATGCGCAACTGGGGATGTACGCAATTATTTTGAGGAAAGGAAAGCAGATGTACTTAAAGGGAAAAGGAATAAAAACGATGATACATGAACATTCCCGCACATTTTAGTGTCTTGAGTATGCAGTAACAACAGAAAAAATGAGGGGGGTTTTGATGTTATCTACGAAATAAATGAAGTTTGTTTAGGCAAAAAAGAAAAGAAAAAACATTATCTTTTGTGAGAATTTTTTTTACAAGGGCTGTCCGAATTGTCTAAAGAAATGAACAACATATTTTTTTTGGAAGGGACAACGCACTGGAAACTGAAGTCCCAGCTGGAGTGAAATGGGTAATGGGAATATTATTATGATTGTGCCAGTTTTCTTTAACAGAGGGAAAAGAAAACATTGAAAATCAAAACAAGTAGAGGAAAGTGCAGAGGATATAAGGGTGCATGCAAAAAACGGTTCGTTTCCCTTTTGGCACTTCATTTTTCTTCCGTTTTCAATTTCGTTTGGGAACTAGTAGGAAAATACAAAATAAAGTGTAGAGCTGGAGAGTCCAATGGATCATAATTTTTCCACTGGTAATAATGTAATAAGAATTTTCTTATTCTTGGAACGGTCAAGAATAAGTCATGAGGTTTAGAGAAAAGTTTCTGAGGAGGTTCGACTCGGGAGAAAGTTTAGTCAAGACTTTGTATAAATTACATACATCTCTTTTGGTAGGCATTTGGATAGGTATCGTATTGCCTTGTGTGGGAGTGGGGAAAAGTAGACAGCTGTGAGCCACCAACTTTTCCGCTTCGTCGGCTCATTGTCAGTTAGCTCGGGCTTTCCATTGAATTATTATGATAATGTAATAATAAGGAAGAGAGGAAAAAGATATAAATATGAATTATGAAAAGAAAAAGATGAAAGTTTTAATGAACTGGCGGAACAGGTCCGCCGAAATAAATGAGCACGGCCACGAAAACTTTTAATGTTGATTTTGATGGAAAACTTTGACTTTGCTTGGATGATGAAGAATTTAAGGGTTTTGGGGTTATCCGTCTAAAATGCGAAGCGCAAGTTTAGTTTCTTTGATTATCCAAGTAGACATTCATGTTTATGTTATTCGCAAAACTTTCTTTGCGGATGTTCCCATTAAAATTATTACTTTAAACATTTTACAAATTAAGATAAATCTTCAAATTTAAATTTAATCATCAGAGTTCGTTTAGAATGCTAAAGAAACTTTTTTTGGTCGAGTTCATAATTTTGAACTTTATCATCGCGATACAGTACGAAGTTGGATCTTCTCTTAAGTAAAATTTTTATTGAATTATAGGCTCTTGAGTTTATCGATATAAATCTCGAGTTGAATGATTTTCCTACTTTTAAACATCTCTAAAATTAGCATTTACAATTAGCTAATAATAAATTCTCAAAAAAGTGGTATTCAAACAAAGGAAAACTATTTTTTCGTCATTACGAACCATCTCTTTCGAAATTGCTTTTTTTGTATATGGAATTCGTTTTGTTACCAACTGAAAATGTTAAACTGCTTCATTCGTATTCAACTTTCGACCTGATTTCGTTTCACGCTTTGATGACTCCCCTTCGCTGAACTTTCTACCTTCGGCGGTAAGTACGTACTTCCCACCAGAGACCAAGCTATACCAGAGCCAAAACCAGAAACCATAAAGAGAAAAATTGTAGTCGTATTCAAGGTAACAAGATGACGATGGCAAACAGACCATCACGAATTCTCTTTTTATGGAAAAGTAAAAGAAAAATGGTTCATGGGCTGATATCTTTGTTCACCAGCTTGTACTATTTACTTTCTTGAGTACAGAAACTTACAGATCAGGTACATTCCGCGTATTATGTAGCTTTCAGCAAAATATCAAACAATTGTTTACCTTCGGTACTTATGTACGTATACGCATGAAAACCACTTCAACTCACAGCTTCCATAATGTAATTTTTTGGAAATGGATGTTTCTTCGATTACGTCAAGAAAATAATAAAACTAACAAACTGTGACTAAGTATTGTAGCAGTTTGCACAAAATATTTCCATTCATTCCATCTTTATTTTGATCACTTTTGACTTTGGATTTCATCTGATTACTTGCTTTGTATTAATTTGTTTGAGATCAGTTTGAAAATTCCATTTAATGCTTAAGCTTAAGAAAACCAGGTTGCAACCTACCTTTTTAGAAGTATGTATGTAGGTAATCTCTTTCACCAACTTGCTTTATTGTAACATTCCCTTAGAAACTTTCCACGTTGCTTACTCTGCATAAATATTTATTTTATTTGAAACAAAAATCGTTTGATTTTTTTTTCTCCTAGAGAAACTCTTCAAACAACTTTTCCTAGTGGTATTACAAAATAAAGCCCTTTCAGGATTTTTATGTATTTTCTTTATTTCACATCGTTTGCATAAAACAACGTTTCTTGAAAGCAGGTCGGGTCACAAGTCGCAAATCTACTACAAAATAAACAAAATACATAAATACATCCCTTACCAATGATGATACCTAGATAATTTTCCCTGAAGTCAGCCCAGCAAATGTAAGTAAATAAAGTAACTGTTTGAACATGCAAAGAAAATTTTTCAGATATTTTCAAAGCGTACACCTCCGTTTAGATTTAATTGCATCATGTTCATGTATGATTCCAAGGATGAATCTGCTTTATTAAAAATTTCCTCTCGTTCTTCAACATTTTTCAAAGAACTTTCCAATTCGCTAAAAACCTGTTTTAGCATTGGTCCCGTGGCTTACTAAAGCTTCAAAACAAAAACATTTTTGTCGTATCCTACTTTCCCTTGTAAGCAATTATTTGCATCAGGAATGTAGCGTTATTGGCATTGCGTGTTCAAGCATTTTACCTTCGACATTATATTAAGTTCGTATTAATAAAGTCCATTGTTATTTAATCCCAGTTACAAAATAATGAAATGGCATTAATTTTCGGCTAAATTAAATGTAAATGCATTGCCTATTTTATGTTCATTGTAAATTTTTTTTGCAAACTCCTTGCATGAACGATCTAAAATAACAACCTTCTTAGATATAGCTTTCTGGGCCTTTTGCTTTAAAATTGAGTTCTTATTTCTATTGTGCTGTGTCATGCGACGAGATTACAGTTATGGTACACACCATACCATCATAATAAAAAGGAATCACTCTAAAAGAAAGCGATCATCCTTTCGGATAAAAATGAAAACAACCTATTTTTCGACAAGGGAAACAACGTGCAAAGTTTATAATACCGCAAGAGGGGAGACCACAATAAAGAAATTTATGCATGAACTATCTCCCCCACGTTGATTTTTTAAGGTAGTAGACTACTAGGTACACAATCAACATAATAACAATGCGTTACATTTATACATTTATTCATGTTCCACAAAAATAAAGTTGAGAGGAAAGAAAAAGAGTAGTGAAGTGAGTAGCATCCTTTTTTCCTAAAGGTTTTGACAAGGACGCGATAAAACTCAGTAAGACTCTACTTCCTCAGAGGAAAAAGGGCGGTGTGTTTGCTAGGGTTTGGAGGGAGGGTTGGAAACGGAGTGGTAGAACAATAATCCAGATTTATAGGCTATTCAGGCTTCACCTCTATTTTGGTGGCAATGGTAAAGATTTCCCTTCTTCTTCCCAAGATCTAGTCTAGTTTATTCCATGGCTCCATTAAGTCCAGGTGCATTTTCCGTCTACATTGGTAGAACTCATTCTCATGCAAAAAAATATTGGGGAAAATGATGGCCCACTTTTTAGATACCACTCTTTTCAAATGAACTTCATGACATGACTACATTAATACACGGTATCTTCTTTGTTCACCGTAAAGATACTGATGAAGAAAAGTTGAGACTGACAAGAACGTGTACCTAAGTGCATTGCGCGTGTGGAATTGGCGAGCAAAATTCAACGGCTGCAGCGAAACACAAACAAAATTCTGCGGGGAAAATGAACATTAGATGTGAAAATGAAGAGAAAAGGTTTGGCAATCTTATTTTATGACTACTTGAATTTAGAGTCATGGGAATGTAACATAAATTACTATGCATAGAATAAATTAATTTTTTTGAATTGATAGAAATTTCCGTTATGAATATCATAGACTCACATTGCTTTCCACGTTTCACGTGTGGATGACGCCACCATGGAATATTTTGCATATGATTTCACAGTTCTTTATGCGAAACTCAAATTATGTTTCTTTATTAATTTAGGGAATGTATATATATAATGGTGTTGCGTTTGAGTGAAAGTTAGGGTTGAGGTGATCCCATAGTTGATCGAGAGAGACAAATGTGGAATTCTCAGCGGGCAACGCAATAAAAAGAATGTTGTCGGGATACATATGAAATGAAGAGCACTCTAAAGGCTTTCATTTCCCTATTCCAATTCCCTCCTATCTGAAGAGAACCGAATTTACGTTGGGTAACCTAAGTACTTCAAATATTCATGGAATATTTTCAAAGTTTATATGTGATTTGGGTTACGATTATGGCTATTTATGGTTATGATTATGCTAGTATATGATGAGCTCATGTGGAGTAAAATGGATAGAAAGGTTTAGGTACGTAATAAAATACATATGTACGACGTGTTTTGATTACTATTGAAATGGAATGCGAATAGATACTTAGATCATTTCATATAATGCATGCAATGTGCATAGCAAAGGCATCAAGAGATTTGAATTGATCTTTGAACGTGTCCCACCGTGGGAATCACCATATTCTATGAGATAATTCAACTACCAGACCAGGTTCCTTTTGCATTAGCACTGCATTTTGTGCAGCGATGTAAAAAATACAATGAAATTTTGCAAGTTGAAATGAATTCTCTCCCAAAATATGTGCGAAAGCAGGTTTCATTGCTATATTGCTTTCTTTTTTGTTGTAAGGATAATGTGAGGACGAAAAATACTAAAAAGAGACATAAAGAAGGTACAAAGCTGAAAAAATTGAACGGGAATTATTTCCCGTGGTTTACTTGAACAGCGCGTGGTAAAGTTAAAATGACACAAACCATCCGGTCAAGATAGGATCTAGACAGTTGTTATGAAATCATTGCTTCCTAAATTGGATTAGTGTCAGAACCAAACATTTTTAAAGGTGGTTTAGAGAGGAATCTTTAGAACTTAATGTTTACGAACTTGCAATCGTCTTCTTTTTTTTAACAAATATTTTATAATATAGTCCAGCAAACAACCCATCCTTTCATTTTCCATTGAAGTATGAAAAATTCTAAAACCAAAATGAGATGTTACGGTAAAATATTTAAATACTTACAGTTTATTTAGCAATGCATTCACTTCAATTTCAGGTTGGCATTTCAAGTATTGAAAGGATCAAATAAAAGTGGATTCAGCTCCCATAGACTAATTTTGTTTAAGAGATGTAGTCAACCACTTTCACTTTTCCTCACGAAAATTAACCCTTATGGCAATATATGCTCAAATCATAATTCATTGTTAGCCTGTACTTCCACAATAACTGAGTTAACTAAATTCCTTTAAAACTTAAGTGTTTCCAAGGAGTTCTGTTTAAAGCCAAGTAGATTAAAGGACAGGAAAACTCCTAGTTAAGTTCAAATTGAATGTGAAGAAGTTGTGAACTTTTTCACAAAGGTTACTCTTACATGAATTAGTCTTCGAATTTGGTAAATATTCTGTTAATTGTTTTGTAGCGTAAATGAATCGAATGCACAAATACTCCTGATGGATAATAATTGAAATAGTTTTGAGAAAACTTTCACAGAGACATTGAAAGAAACTTATATCTATTGGTTGTGAAAACACGATTAATTATTTCAGTTTGGTGAAATAATCTTTAAGGTGGGTAATATTTTTTGAGCAAATAACATTCTGCATAAAAGGATAAGCTATTGAGAGAGACAAAAAAATTAATTTTTGGCAACGTGTCAGAATAATTGTTGAAGATGTTTGACAAAGGAAAAACGGACCAAGCTGGCCATTTAGGTTGGACATTTACATAAAATATGCCGTCTCTCTCTGTTCCGAATAAACTAAATCAGTTAGAAGTATATCCAAATTAATGCTCTTTAGCAAATATATAGTGAAGTCTGTTTCATTGAATCAAAACCCTGTAGCTGATAAAAAACTGTGGCAAACATTATTTCACCTACGTTGAGCTTGAGAGAAAGTAGCTCCAAAAAAATATATTTGTAAAGAACCGATTTTTGGACTGTAGTGCACGTTTAGAGCTCCACAGCTCGACTGGGAAGTTTTCATGAATCAGACGTTGCTTTTGTGCCGTACTTTGGAAAGAAAATATCAACGGAGAAAAGAGAAAATTGACTGGGCATAGATTCCGGCCTTGCGCGTATGAATGCTAGCCTCAAATACAATTTGGTATTTACATACATTTATATTTAATCAAAACAATGATTGTTTAACAATAATCAGCACAACGAATTTGGGTTTTTTATGTGACTTCATTGATGTTTGAAGCTGCATTTTCATACTTGCTCACCATAATGAGCCTGATTTCATATCAGTTCTTTAAAGCTATTTGGATGGCTTGGAGGGTCATGTCATAACTAGGATCAAGTTTATAAGTTAAACGTTGATTATGTCTAAAGTTTTACGACATAGATTTTCAGGTCAAAGCAAGATCAATCTTGTTCGAATTTGCACCGTTCTTTAGTTTACACTGAATCATCTTTATGTTTGACAAAAAATTAAACCAATCTTGTTCAGAATTTGAACTAAGCTTGTTAAAAATTTAAACCAGTTTTGAATCATCTTAAGATCTGACAGAATCATCTTTAGTTTCGACAGTATCAGTAGTAAGTAGGGGGGTGCTTAGTGGACATTTAATATGGGAGGGTATACCCTTAACGTAAATGGGTATGGCAAAGTCTAATATATGGCTTGATGATAGTGATGTGGATGATGATGATGATGTGGATGATAAAAGTGAGGAGGAGCAAAGCAATTGTATAACAATGATATTTTATTGTCATCAATATAATATGAAATTTAATTNAATGAATCTATCATGGACAATGGCATACTTGGTATCCTCGTTGAATCCTTCATCGTCAAAACCGTCCACGTTTTCCTCATCAAAAATCCGCAAATGCTCTCTACGAGCATCTACTGCTGACACCCAAACCTGTTCCCAATCCCTAGTCCTAAGTCTACCGCCCCGAAATTCCATGATAGGTTGGTACTCCCGCTCCATTCTCCCCTCTCTTCGTATCGCGCGATCTGGTCCACTATGACGCGACGTGCCCGCATGCTGAATGCCTGGCGTTCCCTCATCCTCTCAAAGATTGTTGGTTGGTGAACGAAAAGCCATTTGATGGAATCCTCTCCATCTCTAGCTGGACAGTAGAGAGGATCGGGAAAGTTGGTCATTGGGTATAGTTTGGTGAGTGGGAAGCGGTTTCTAACTTCTGGTTAAGGGCCTCAAGCGCGAAAGGCCCATCTGCAGCGTTGTTGAAGGGTTGAAAACGAAGCCTCTGTTTCAGCTTCTCGGGATCCACGCAGTTCTTAAAATTCTTTTGAATTTCATGCCAGATCTGGTTGGTTGTGGGGAAGTCTTCGCACCGCATAGTAGACACATCCATGTCTCCCATCATAAAACGAGAGGCGATACTCTGCAAAGTCAGAGCGGTAACAACAGGGGGTGACCCAGCAATACTGTATGTACAAAGAAGCATTAGATTAGAATATATTTTTTCAAAATAACATAAATTATTAATGTAATAAACTTACACACACAGTTGTCGCCCTTGACATTCGCGGTCATAACCAAAGTTATGAACCACTGGCTTCCCGTACGGTAGGTGTGTCATGACGAACTGGCGAACAGCAAGCACGGCTTCAGGTAAGGGGTTATAATCGAAGTAATGACGGTTTCCGGTAAAGTTATCCACCACAAGAAGTCCACAATATTTTCGAAGAGCATCACTGGGTAGATTATTGTCTGCACTGGCACCCTGATACCAGATCAGAGCGCACATGATTGCAGACTTTTTGTTCAGCGCTGCGTAGGTGGAACACGTTTCCGGGGAGAACTTAGTGCAGCAGGATGGTGGACGAATGTCCAGCCTTTTCTGTCCAATAGAGTGCACCTTTCCTCTCAGGTGGGCTGGGATTTCTTCTCCATGGCCGTACTTGGACACGCGAGAGTAATATTTATACTCAAACTGAATTAAAGAGGAAGGTAGCGCAATTAAATTGCTTTCTCTGTAAAATTAAACAAAACTAATTAACATCAATCAAATCAACAATTAATTTAAACACTAATAAACTAATCAACACTTTTAAAAATTAATACTTACGAGTGGCGAGTATAATATGATATGGCTTTATCAAAGTCTTCATGGGATGGTGTTTTAAAATCCACATCTACCCATTGGTATGGGCGAACGGACGGAAGCTCAATCATATCCATGACGGAATGAAACGCAGTAAATGAATGAAGTGAAACGTAAGGAAAAACTCAGAGAGACAAAAGTTGAATGACACTGAATATTTTTCTCCAACCTTTTATACGACAAGTTTTCTGATGCTGTAGAAATGTTTGACACGTGTAAATACATTGTATGAACAAGGAAACAAAAATATATTTTTACCTAAAATGTTCGAAGGAAGGATTAAAATACCAAAGGATTAAAAAAA
>JAANSQ010001672.1:0-14260 GCA_036850885.1 Lepidocyrtinus dapeste
TACAGTAAACAGTATAATTAAGACAGGTATAGTGATGCACTGGATTAAGTTGTTTACACACTTCTGGCGTGAGTCTATTTTGCCCATAATCTAATCAAATTATGGAATGCAAAGTAAAGATCCTAAAAACGTACTGGAGAATTCAGCGTTGATTGTAAAGCTTTTGCTTGTGAGTCAGAAGGAAAGCAATAATTATAATAAATTGAGTCAGTAAATTTTTGCTAGATGGCAATTTACCGATCCTCGTGAGAAAAACAAGAGAGGCTTTCCCTCCTTCTGAAAACTTCAGAAGCGTTCACTCGCTCACTACAGAATTCTTCTTAATTGGACAACCTAATATCTTTGCTTTGAAGTAGCTCCTTGATGATGGCACACGAAAATTGTCTTCCAATCATAGATACTCAGCTCATTTGCATTTTATCAGAGTCAGTCTGTAATGTTTGAGATGCAGAAATGGAATAAGCTAGCTAAATTAAAGAAGATGATAATATTCTGACTATTTTTTTATTGAAACCATATGCAAATTTTAATTATTGTAATTATCTTTACATTGACAAAATTGCTTTTTGTTGGTTTAGGCAGTTTTGTGCCAACTTAATTTCCTTTACTTTTCCATCTTATTCATCCAATTTCCTTTGACATGGAATAAATACAGAGCAAATTATGTACTCGATCGGTAAAGAGTAGTTCAAATAGTTCAAACTCTTTCCTTCATTTCATTAGCGTAGGCAAAGCAAACTTTTTCTAAGGCTTGGAAACTTTTTGGGGTTTTCTTACTCCCTAATTCATGAGTACTTGTGTTCGCTCAAGAGTACATTTTTCATTACACTCAGAGCCAGACCATATGGACTGAACATAATTCCTTTGAGTATCTCACAAACTCATCTTTCTAATGTGTGTTTACCAGATGAAAAATTACGGTTTGATGATTCCATGATTTTTATAAGACAAGTGCGGGTCATTAAGAACAATGTTTATTTCAATAAAAAGAAAGACGTGATATTTGGACTATGAACCTAGTAATGAGTTGCTACATTAAGTGCTATTCATAAGTAATATGCTGGGCAAAGTTCAAACTCCAAAATACAAGCTGCGATTAGTTTATAGAATAATACCATGTCAGATGAAAATATGACGCAAGCAAATGAAACGTTGACTAAAAGTAAAGAAGCGTTCCCATTCCATTTTCTCCATTGAGATTTTCATCATTTTCCCCTTCTAAGAAAAGACGTTATAAGTGAGCGCATTTTTTCTGAACTGTCTTCTCTATCCCATTTGCTCAACCTGACGTTGAAAAAACAAAACCTGCCCGGCCTACTCATACACAAATATTGAAAGATTCAGCCTACCGTGAAAGCTTTGAGAAGGGGAGAATTTAATATCCATTCGAATTTGATGATGGTGATTTCTTCGTTTGCAAAGGAAGAAATCACCTTGATGGACTTTTCTATGGAAAATCATTACTCGAAATACTATTTATATTTTTTTGCATCACTGCAACGAATGGTTGGGATGAGTTATTAAAGAAAGTGTTAATGTACATATAAGGTGAAGCTTATAAGATAAGCCTCCTCAAGGTATTTCAACCGGAGAGAATTTAGGACCTTAGGTCGCGTGAGTCGTAAACAGAAACAAATAAAACCAAAATTCTTGAAAAAAACTGAAGAATTTCAATAACTAATTTTGACAGATGGATAGTCGATTCTTTTCCCAATGTATAGGGACTCAAGTTAGATTCATACTTCCTCCAAAGTTAATGAGGATTCTTACAGTATTCTGAATTTCTCAGTCAAGTTGCCGGCACATATTATTGGAGTAAACGGAGTGTTATTATTTAACCTACATGCTCATTTATGTACATACAATTGGTAATGGGGCAATAAGTAAATACAATTATGTGTGAATGTTTCAAAATTCCTTAATTACCTTTAAGAGTTCACGGTTGCTTTCCATTCATCATGATTCCCTTTAAGTTGTAACTGTCACCTTGTACACTATTCTCTTATTCCCTAATCTAGGACAACGCTACAACTATTCAAGGAACAAGGACCAAACTATTCTAATTCTGCAGTATGGTTTATCTTGGTCATGGTTAAAACGCTCACTATCATTTCCACTACTTTATCCTCCACCATCGTCAACCACATACCACAACTACACCAAATCAGAGCGAAACAAAACAAGTTATTTTTTAGAATATTTTTTGTCCGGACAAAGCACAAAAGCAACTGAGAATAAGAAGAAAATGAGTAGATTTTTTGTTCGTACTCGTTTGAGACACTCCGAGCAGTCTATCCTGCCTTTGAGAGGAATACAGCTGCACTGCATTTACTTTCCATTTTCACTTGCCTTTTTCCAAACAAGGATAACATGGAGAAGTAGACTTGGAACAAAATATATAGCATGTGGCAGCGGCATGTAGTTTTCTCCTGCTTTCTCTAGTACAGCGTTGCCTATGCCCATCTTTAAATTTTTTCTGCTCATTCAACACTGAAAAAAGCTTAGCTTACTCCAGCCCTTCTAACGAAACCACTACGTACTTTCCAAAAAGTGTTTTGTATTCTTTGGTGAAAATGGAATTGGAACTTGGACCGTAGGTTTGTGATATTGGTACACAAGCAAATATACCAAATCCAATGCATGCTGCTGATAATAATGACTTGCTTGTCTGGCTGGTTTGTTCCAGGAGAAACGGCATGAGTTTACAAAAAACTATCATCGAGCTAAAGCCGTTAGGCTGCATTCAAAAGGGGGAAAACAGCATGGGCAATGGAACATACAGGGTGCAATAAAATCAGCTAAAGAATGAAATGGAGACTGAAACACCAACACGGCAGTAGTAGGAGTAGACTAAGCTACGAAAAAATATAATAATAGGGAAAGTACCAGCAAAATGTCTTGCGACATGTGAGAAGGCTATATAGTCGGTAGAAATTCATACAAACGAAGACTCGAAGGCTGCTTGCTTGTGCATGCTGGAAAAAGGGGGAAAGTTGTATGAATGCATGGGAAAATCGATACTATGCTTGGTAAGGACCCGGTTTATCCAGCAGAATACCAGATAGGGAACTGCATAGGCATGGACTACAGTATCTTATAGGAACGTGGATTAGAACTTAGGCTTCCACCACTTCTCTATTAAATGCTGTTTTCCAGTTGCATTTTGATAAAAATAATAATACTCCATTTGTCGTATGATTCTTTCTATTTCATTTCTACCAAATATAAAATAGCTATACAAATTTTATCACTGTGTGAAGGCTGTAATAGCATTTACACCAAGGGGTTACATGAAATAGAAACGATAACGGGATCGAGGGCGTTCTCAGCTCAGAAAAATACTTTTTTCTAGCTAAATTATTATTAGGTTTAAAAAAATGTCTACATGCGTTTTCTAGCGATTGTAGAATTTTCTGTTTTGTTTGTGCCAAAGCTATGACGTTTGTATATCGAACTGTATATTTTAGGGATTTAACAAGTGATCTTTGTTTGAACTTTATGTTATCGGTACAAGGATGCGGCTTCGCGGGGGCGATAAAGATAAAGGTAGAAATAGGTTTCTTCCCCTTTTAGCAAACATTGAGACATTTCTCTTCAGCGACAAGGGAAAGGTATACTTATGTTGCATTAAAATTGCCATATTTTACGTCTTATGCAAGTAAAGGAAATGTTTTCCAATGAGGCAATACTTTCCTGGATTGCTAACCTCGTGTGTTTGTATACCTAACGTATTTCTAGTGATTGCGATGGAAAGCACGAACACTTTCAAAACGACTTTTTTCTTTAAAAAAAAGGTACATAGTTTTAACCCTCACGCGCTTCAAAAACGGAAGCTAAGCCATACAAACGCTTAAGCACTTGGAGATCACAAACGATATCAAGTTTTGTTCTTCAAACATAACCAATCCTTTTTTTACAGGAAAGCGTCCGAAAATAAACAAGTTCATCCGAAGCACTTTTTACATCTTTCCATTTTGCAAAAAGTGCCGATTGAATTTCGAATTTTCCCAGCTCAATTCAAAAAAATTGGCTGCTTTTACAGAAAAAGTTTATTCTCTTGATACTATTTCCATTGGAAAAGGTAGAGTTTATTTTTTATGAAAATATCAAATGAAACGTAAAAGGGTTGACGATACGCAAAACAAAAGTTTTTCCACTTGAGGGATTCGGCTTCAATTCCATTCCACATTGCTCAGTCGCCTTCGTATTTAACAAGTTTTGTTTCACTGAAAGTAATTTTTATCAAAGAATAGTAACGAAACAAAAGTTTTTCCACTTGAGGGATTCGGCTTCAATTCCATTCCACATTGCTCAATCGCCTTCGTATTTAACAAGTTTTGTTTCACTGAAAGTAATTTTTATCAAAGAATAATAACGTGTCTATATGAAATGGTGAGGTATTCAAAATTCTAGCCTGGAAATACATACATAATTTTTGTAATATACGTATTGTCAATTTTACGCAACCTTTTGAGATATAGACCGTGTGTATTTTATAATTTTAACATGTATTGTGCGGTTTTACTTGTTTGGCTTCATTCGATTGGAAACCAATTTTATAATGAACTATATAGATAAAAACGTTTGTTATCAGCAGGAAAGAGAGTTTATTCAAAACGTATGGTTTAACAAGGATAAACCACAACGAGTTTTTCGCTTATGCATTACATGATTTTCGCGTCTCTTCTTTCCTTATTCCATTCAACTCGCTAAATGCGTAACAAAATGCAGTAGAATATGATATCATTATCTCTGAAAAGTTGGAAGCTTCCAGTGCATTAAATGTCTTTTCACTTCTCCCATATTTCTTTTTTTTTATTGTCACCTTGAAGGAATATTTCACATGTCATTGCAGTACAAAAAGGAGCACAAAGGACTTTCTAAAGCATCAAAGAATGGATTGAATGGAAGTGTATCTAGCAATGCGTTGCTCCCAAAATAATTCCTGGAGCCATTCTAAATTTTGGTAGCATGAATAGGTGCTACCACGGGCACTATTTTAGCCTCAAGCTTTTATTCCAGATAAGTAACGATCAAAAATATGTAGATTCATCGTTAGGAAAACCTGCTCATTTCCCACAGAATTTCTTTTCATTGGTTACAATGAAGGCTTTCAAAAAATTCTTTTCATCTTTGGTGAAATGTGAAGGATATTTAAGGATTACACTTTGAAGCGTCTGAATGTCTGTTTCAGAATGAAGATGGGGTAAAGATAGATTCAGTAAGTATATATTCTCACATATATTAATTCTCCCAAAATTCACACTTGCCGTCGGCACCTTAAACATAAGCTTTCTGTTTTTTATGATTTTCCATAACTTTACATAAGTATTTATATTAGAGAGGGAATCCCTTTGTTTTATTCCGTTAACTGGAAAGAATTGATCTTTCTCTCTCGACAAGGTTACTGATTGTGCCACAGGCCCGGTTTCTGATCACTAGAATTTTAGTTTATGAATTCGTTTTAAGCGTCCAACTGAAAAGAATGTTGGTTTAAATCATCTCATCAAAGCATTTCCCTCCTAAACTGAAGTCGTGTGGGCAAATGATAGAGATTCTGCCTAAACCAGATTAAACAAAAGCCGACAATACCGTTACGGTAATTAACTCTGATATTTTTGGGAATGCCTATGCAATGGAAATGATATAAAGCCTACGACACTGCGTAATTCTGTATGATAAACTGGAGTAGAGTAATCGAATACTTCTCAAGTAATTTGTATCAAATAACAAATTATGTTGTAGAGTACTTGGCTATGATTTAGCTATTATACACAATATAAATTAACGTATTAAATTGCTGCTTGGAAGTGTAATATCAGATTCATTGTAACAAATTGTCCAACGTCACGGAAAAATTATGAAATGTGGGCGATTTTCGTTCAGAAAAATACAAGAGCCAAACATTAAATGCCATTAGGTCAGTAATCCATGTAGAACGTAAGCCGCCACACTTTTACTAAAAAGCATTGTCAAAAAATGTTAACATGAATCCATGAATGACACACACACAACAACATGTTTCTAAGAACGTATAAATTGTCTATTCATGTGCCTTTCCAATGTTTCCGGTGGGTTTGCGCTATAGAATTATGAAAGTGCGTCATTACAGTTTATATCATACCTAATGGAAGGACGTCACTTGCATAATTCATAGTTCAATAGAGTCTTGTTCCGGAAGTAAGAGGGATACAATAATTTGGTACTTTTTGTGATTGAAACAAATTATACTGTGATAAAATAAACCTATTTTTTTGTCTAAAACTTTATAGCATATTTCCTTTTAGAGTGATTGTACGTCTTTGTGACATGTGTTCATTTCATGCTTAAGTGGTAAGTAACAACCAACAATTTTGGAGTGTACTTTTCTACGAAAGACATTAATGGAAAATATATATTCAATTAAACGTACAGCTATACTTTTTCTTCATTTTAGTTTGCCACGAAAGAATATTTGACACGATAATAATGAATAATGCAAAATTACAAGCTCATTTGAAACAAATATTAGCTAATATTTTGCAAGACGTCACTGGGAGCTATGCATTTCAAACAAAATATATTTTACAGATTTTCCCACAAGTTTCAAGTAAAAGATGCGCAGCAGCATGAAATTTTTGCTAGGCTGTTTGGTTGGGACGCTAAAAAAATACTTATGCATTAATATTGTTTGCGGTACTCCATAAACTGCAAAATTAATTGCAAAGATGTGATGCAACAAAATTAAAGTTGAATTATGCAAATTTTACTGTTTCTTTGATTCGTTTCTCTTTTGTGTATTTCCTTACTATAGTGGCTACAATGGTGAATAAAGTAGGTACGCGTTATCAAATAATGTGCAAAAGCACAGGAATTTTGCGGTTATAAAATGTCAAGTCATTTTGCTTTCCTTATGGTAGACTGGACAAAATATCTAAATGCCAGAGAGAACTTCACACTCCTGTCTAAAAACCACAACTGCTGTACGTATCATGCTTCTCGACTGCTTTTTAAAAGGATGTCTACTCCATTCTTGTTTTTCGATACGTAAATATTTGCAACATAATATTCAGATACAACTTATGGGATAACGCAAGCTACTATATAAATATCTAACTAGAATCAAAAATTCAAACAAAGAACGGATTAGTAAGCCATATTGTATTAATATTGTTTTCAATCAACATTTCTTCTTTAGGGAATGGCCTTTTCGAATGATAAAACTTGGAAATAGGAAAACTTTAGAAAGCAAATTACCAGAATAATGGTGAAAATATGTAGCAACGAAAACAATTCTGCTCGTTTTTCCTACTCCTCATTATCATCTTCAGCAATAATGATACTACAATGAGAGTATTGTATAGCGCAAGTTACGTAAATTGATACCCATAGTGCTGTAATAAGGCCCATAAAAATTCTTATTTCGACACTGTAAGTTCCTGATTCTGGTTCCATCTTCCTTGAGTTTGTTTTCAAGCTCATTGTAGGAACATGGAGGTTCATCGTGCCATAGTACTTGCGCATATATGTAAGTTTCTTTAGAATCAGCGTTTTCATTTCTAAAATACTGTTGTATTTCTTTTGACTTCACGGAGAAAAAATTTGGCAATGGTTTCTCTGGGCTTAAATGGGTTATGTTATTATTGAATAGCACAAAAGCTCGAGTAAACAAATTGGATAGAATCGTATAATATGAGACGGGGTAGAAAGGAAAATTAGATGAACTACACTCGGGAATGGTGATTTTTTGGATTAGGCTTCATACGTTTTCTTGTATTTCATTATCATAGAGCGAAAGAAAAAAATATTCAACATAATAATACTAGTGCCAAAAAAAGAACAGATAATGATACCCAATATGGCCCTTGTCCATTGTCCATTGCTGATTTTCAACTGACAAAGTCAGGGTCTTGGAGGTTTCTTTTCTCCAATCTTTGAAGAGGATCGTAGAAATATTAAATTTTACGCATGAAAGCTCAGCTTGGAGCCAAAGGTAAGGAAGTAATACCGCCAGTTTGCTAGAGAGATTGATGAGCTGGGATCAAAAGTTATATTTATCATAATCATAATTTCTCAAGGAGATAGCGAGTGACAAAACTTTACAACTATTTAATATTATTACAACTTTAATATGATTATTTAATATTTACAACTTTATAATATTGAGTTAATATTTAGTCGGATAAGATGTAAGTCTCGAACCTGTTTTTATTCCTCATCTATTCTCACAAGCTCAATAGGCTCGATTCAAATTCATCTAGGCTCAAATGTACCAAATATTTTCAAAATTAGATATTTGAGACTTGCTGGACATGTGTCAGTCATGTTTAATGTCAGTTTAATGATTGAGAAACACACTTTTGAGATATAAAACAGCTGCATAATGTATTAATGTAAGTTTTTAAAGATTTTATCAGAAAATGTATGCATATCTGCTTCACAGTTTTGGTAACAAAGAAAGTATTCTCGGTTCATGTTTTCATGCAACACTGAAAAAGTTTTAAAAAGTTGGAAAATATTCTGATGATATCATTTGTGATTTTGGTTGTTTTCCAGCTTCCTTCTTGTACGGCTTGGTCCTTGGGCTTTCTTCCAGTATTATGTAATGTGTCTGTTAGGGCAGTTCCATTGCAAAAAAGTTTTTAACTCTTTTGAGTTAACGAGCTTTACACAGATTCTTAAGCTAGGAAAAAAACAGCACCCGTATCAAGTATAGATGTGCAACATAATAATCATATTATTAGCATAAATAAAGCAGGAAATGATTACATTTAATTTATTATTCACATCCATGTAGAGTTTTAAAAAACTTCGTCATAAAGTTACAGATTGTGCTTATCTATCTTCATTGTTCCGTTCTTTACGCATTTACACAATATTATGTTAGGTTAGTGGAGTCGAAACTTACAATGCAATTATTATATTTATTTTCCAAAATTCTTCCAAAACTTGCTCTCCTCGAAGATACTTTCCCTTGATTTTACACAAATTTTATGGTAGTATAAACTTGTAAGGTTCGCATAAAAAGAATATGTGATTTTTATTAAAAATTCTATGAACTGCACGCATTCCACATTTAGGATTTGGTATGTTCAAATAGTAGCAAATCTGAAATCCCCGTTTTTTTAACAGACTGTAAACGGAATCGAAACATTTTTTATTATGGTTCAGACACGGATCAATACGTTTGTTTCATATTTGAAATACCAATACCCTTAGCAAAATACTACCTGGAAAATATTTACAGTGTCACAAAGTTTTAAAAAAATCCTGTAAANCTCAAGTAACTTTTGTTTGGAATAAAAAGAGTTCAGGAGTAGACGTCAGACATTGTAGGTCAGGTACTTCAAAATGCCAAATTAAACTTTAGCAAACTTAGACTACGGTTTTCATCAAAGTCACGTCTAATTTACAACAATGTTTGTATGTATCTAGCTATTTTAATCATGCACCATTTTCTGTTAACCATAATGTAATACTCTTGTATCTATTGCTGAGTAGTCAGCACATTTAAAATTGCAAGTAACGAATGCTGGGCATCCATGTAGCATTCAAGATGAAAAGCCTCAAAACAAACAAACTGAACCTTAATTTTTCTTTCAGCCAAGAGATCCAAAAGCAACGGTCTTTTGAGCAAGTAGCTCTCGTTAGACTTCAGATAACGAACGCATTAGGGATTGTAGTGTAGGTACTTCTACTCCTGATTTTTCTCTCATTCATGCATTTGACCTTTAGTATCGCAAAGCTGAGATAAAACATTTAGTATAGAATACTGAGAAAAATGCATAGAGCTGAGTTTGCCGTGAAAATACACTAAATCAATTTTTGTGCTTTTCTAGTACAACTTTTTTTAAAGCTTCGTGGGCAAGGAATGCTGAAATTCTCGTTCTTGCTTTACAGAAAATGCAGATGCGGGAGAGCTAGCTGAAAATGAATTTGAAATTGAAGGACGATATATCGGATAGTATTTTTGCTCACATCAATCACCGCTCTTGTACACAGTCTTCGCTTTCAGAGTCTTTAGGTATTTGAATGTACAGTACTTTAAGTTTGTGTAAATCTGTCTTGTGAGTCCTGTGACATAACATTATTTTCATGTTTTCGAACAGACATGCTCCTATTTTTTACAAGTAGACCAAGTCTGAAAGTTGGGTCAGCATAAAAGCTAAAAGAAAATTTAAAAAATGAAAAAGATTGACTCAAATAAAATCTATTTTACTATCTCATCTGGTAAGCATTCATATTTCTTCACGTTTTATCCATCTTTCCCGACTTCATGAGCTGTTTACGGTTTCATGCATTCCATAACTTTATACCATTGCCATTGGTTTTATCTGAGCGGAAGAGAAAAATATGGGTAGAAAGTTACCTATTTTTTTCTTACATTTTCTGTCCTCGTAGGATCATCCGTGTGATCCTTAGGCACGATCTGTAAATCAAAATAAAATGTACTTTACGCAAATGTAGAATTCAATGGAGAGGTAGAATTTTCTTTTGAATGAATTCTTTGGACAAGACAGAGCCCCTACTTGTCCTGGCTAAGAGGTACTGGACCTACACTGAAAAATGTAAGTTTATTTCGTTCTAAAAAATATTCTATTCACTTTTTCTATTTTTGCTACATTTTATTCCAGCCTTTGAAATAGTAGGTGCTTGACTCTAGTAAAGCCTCTTTGTTCCAGAGTAATATATTTCACGAGTTTATTCTGGTCTTGGTGTGTTCAAAAAATATAAATCTTGTGGAACCGGAGCAGCGGAAAATGAATAATAAAATAGCGCTTTCTGCTCCTACCCTAAAGTTCCATCTTCAATGCTTTCCCTTTTCCATACGAAACACTCACGTTTTAGCTCACCCATCCGTATGATAATAATGTATGGCGACCTATACTCCTCGAACAAAGGAGAAATGAAGTTAAAATTGAAAACTTGGAGAAATAGGGTAAAAATTGTAGAAAAAGTAAGGAGAAAAACTTAAAAATTCTTTCATAATAAATTGCATTTTTACCCATGAACGACTGCATGCAAAATATTCCCCAAAAATATTTTCTTCAATGGAAAAGAATCCAGACTTCAGAGATTGGAAAATATTAGTAATATCCTACAGAAACATCAACAAATGTGGAGGTCCAAGTATTTCTGTTCATTTGCACATTCCATATGTAAAACCAAGGTGGAAACTGTACTGTGTACTTTGATGCAATCTCAAGTGAACCGATATAAAAAGAAAATGAAATGTCAAGCTTAGGTTCATATGCATGGATAATCTCCATAAAAATTCCCGTTGGATTTAGCTCTCTTTTTGTCTAAACCATTTTCCAAGAGTTCAAACTCTACTCCAGCATGATAACAATTTATACACACACGTTTCCATTTCGAAAAAAATCTCGCTTTTTATTATCCACAGTATTTTCAATCATCACATTTTTTTTATAAAAAGGTAGTAGCAGTACATTCTTTTTTTATTCAAATCTTGCACACCTAAAGCGCGTCACATACATATTGTAGCAGTAGCAGTCGTCCTCATTTTTTTTTTATTAAATCAACTGTAAAAAAGTTCGTTTCGCAAAGTACATTTTTTTTACCTATGCCTAGTAATAAGTAATACATCACAAAAAAAAGTAAAACTATGTCATCTGAAGAGGATACATTTTATGCATATTTCCGAGGTTTTTGCTTGTACACCCTAAAATCTCTTCGATGTACTTTATAAATCCTACTTACACTATCTATTTGGCCATGTCTTACGTTCTAAAGTCATAAATCAGATAATGCAATTAATACGGTGACGTGGTGTGTCTTAAGTGTAATTAATTATTTAAAAGTCCCCAGGATTTCCTAATAAAAAATGCGTCAAATCAAATAAAAGTCGGCTTTCCTCCCATTTAAAGGCACATTCTGTAACTGAAAATATTTTAAAACCTTTTTCCCGACCTTATGAATTTATAAAAGTTTAAGGAAAGTGCACTGCAAAAGATATGTGCTCTGTACAATTAAGTGCAAGCATTGAATTCACTTAGATAAAAAATGTTTAATTTAATAGAAAAGTGCTATTGAGTATTCAGTGTAGCCCACTAAATTCTAAAAAATTGTCTGTACATGGTATCAGCGTATTTTGGTATTACTCCCCTGAAAAATTGGTTATAACGTACTACGTCTAGATATTCTATACGTGCGTCTATAAATTTGTATGTGTGTCAGTGGTCCTAGTTCTACAAAAATTGCTTTACAGTTAGGCGCTTGTTCTATACATGGTTTATACCTCTGAATTAAATGAAACACATGATAAGAAAAAGCACTTAAAATATATTCATTTTTTATTGGGGTTCGGCTCGACTCCCTACCTAATTCGAATCTCTCTTATTTTTTTTGCTTTTACGGTTCGCTTAATTTCTCTTCTGTTCAAGTTTTACGCAAAACAATCCGTTTCTTTCTAAGCTCCCCTTTTGCTCAACTTCACAAAAAGAAATAGTTCGAGAAGGAAGGAACAATGGCAAAAAATATTAAAGTCAGAGTAGCTCTCCCGTGAAGAATGTAACTGACAGGGTAACGCGTCAAAATGTATGCCTATTTTAGAGCTAAAGTCACTGAAGTCACTGTCGGTTTTATTTTCTGAAGGGGTCTTGGCCTTTTGTTTCTCTTCAAACTTTATTCCACCAAATGAATGAACAGTCAGTCTATTAAATTATGAGGATAAGACAAACTTTCCTAATCCTACTTTACATACATTGTTTGCATCTAGAGATAAGTAAAAGTCTAAAAAAAGTGAAAATGGTAATCATTTTTGGAGAGAAAAGTCTCTCATGATGACAAAAATTTTGGGGTATGAGAACACCAAAAAAATCACATTGTCATCATGAAAAATGTGTCAAGTTTTAAAAACGCTTACTCATGTAACTCATTTAACTCTTGTAAAACAATGCTTTGCACTATATTGAACAAAAATTTGCAAGCGCAAGTATACACTCATTCAATTACACTTATACACTGGCGCATACAACCACTCACATAAAAGTAAAGAAGTCAAGAAGAAGTTTATCTTTGTACAAAAAGTCGCAGAAACTTTTTGCTTTAGGGTAATAATTTGAAATGGTTAGTGATTCTCGTCCCTCTTTGTATTTAAAATATGGAAATAAAATGGAAATGCAGGATATAGACTTTATACACTTGAGCTAATGACAATAAACTAAAATATGCTGTATAAAGTGCGACGCAAGATATTCTTCTTAAAGTTATCATTTGTGGTATGGTACAGCCTAAAATATGGATCAGATATGCTACATCATATACTTAAAGCATACATGAACAAATCCGGTTTTCAATAAGTTTTTTTTTCTCGTATAATTATTCATAATATAGTTCCTACATTTATGATTCTATTAGCGTGGAGCTCTATACCCTTCCGGAATTCCATCCTTTGACAAGACAATCTGGTAAAGTTGGAAGGCCCTGGAAAGGAAAAATCCTTGTGCGAAGCTTAGATAGAGCTTCCACATTCTGTAAAATCTGTCTCCGTACTTAGCTTGGAGTTTGTCTGGCCAGGCAGCATCAAAGTTTACCTCCCAGGCAGCTAAAGTTTTTGCATAGTCAGGCCCAAAGTTATGCCAATCCTCAATGATCCACAGATTTTCGATCGCTTGGCAGATATCCATATAGTATGGGACATAACCATTAGGAAAGATGTACTTGTGGCACCATACATCAAACCCGGCTACGGAATCATGATTATTAGCAATAGTCTGGAGAAGGAAAAGTCCATCGTCTTTAAGGCATCTTTGGGCAACTTCAAAGAATTCTCGGTAGTTTCTCAAGCCAACGTGCTCAAACATTCCAACGCTCACGATACGGTCAAACTTCTCGTTCAGGTCACGATAGTCACAGAGACGGAACTCTACGGGGAATCCTTTACAAATCTGCTCGCCATAACGGGTTTGCTCTTTGGAGATTGAGCAACCTACGACGGAAACTCCGTAGTGTTTGGCGAGATGCAGGTCTAGGCTCCCGAAGCCACAACCTATATCTAAAACTTTCATGCCTGGTTTCAATTTCAGCTTTTGGGCGATCAAATCCATTTTGGCGAACTGAGCCTCGTCCAAAGTCTTTGCGTCCTTCCAGTAGCCACATGAATATTGCATGTATTTCCCCAACATCACCTCATAAATATCGTTTCCTATTGATTTCGTAGGAAGGAAGAAGCAGCAAGATCCACGAAACAGAAAAAAACAGAAACAAAAAAGAATTTGAATTGAGTTTATACTTTGTTACTTAGCCTAATCCTATTGCC
>JAANSQ010001673.1:0-14253 GCA_036850885.1 Lepidocyrtinus dapeste
GGAGCTCCTTCGAGAGTTCGGGGGAAATTATTTTTGCCAATATTATAATTTTTCATGTGTGATATCCATTTTGGTAAGATTGATGAATAATTGCGGTGGTAATTAGCCGTTATACATTCATGCGCACTTAGGTATATGTTGGAAGGGTTATATGGAATGCATTCATTCACACCTTGTGTAAGAGTACACTGCAACCTAGCGATCATCCTGATGGGCGTACAATCATGTCACAAATTTGTATTGTAAGATGGAGTGACTCACTTGGCAAATCATCGAAATCTTTACAAATTATCTAATCGGATATAGTTTGTTATATCAAGAAGATAAAACTAAAGTTAACTTAAAAGCTTAGGGTGACTGACTGATGCTGTATTGTAATCAATTAAATGCATTATGATAAGTCCCATGATGAAAACTATGCTCAGCATTAATAATCTTTGCCAATTCAATCACTTATTAAACCTATTTATAATAATTTTCTATAAAAACTAATAACAGCAAGTACTAGCACGCCGAATGCATGCATATTGAAGTCCAAGCATAATGAGCTAACCAGTCCAGTCCAACAGTTATGCTGATCTCTTACGTCAGCAAATGTGTAAAAATAAATGTAAAACTGATGGCCAGACAGCTTGACAAGATTTACAATCTCGATTAGCTATTGGCGCAGTGCTAATCCCATAAAATTTCGAAGGTAGACGAAGATAAATGCCAAATTAAGATTAATATGTGTTTTGGCGGCATCAGGGCGTGTTTGGGATTATCTAAGTCGAGACAAACTTGCTTTTAATTTCTTATCATGCTTAATGCCACATTTTGCTGCGGAACCTGTTTAGAATCATGAAACCCGGTTGCTTATTATTAATTGCATGTATGACATCCTTTTTTCTTCTTCATGATGCGGTAGGAATGAATAACTTTTTTTAAATATCTATCAAACGCAGCCAAAATTCTGCAATTTGGAAAAACTTAAATATTTCTGATTTAGAAGAACCTATTTTCCTGAAATTCAATACCTAAATATCAGTAATTTTAAGCTTTTCTAATCAGGTTCCCGATTCCTATAAAGAGTTGGCGAGTGGACGCCAGACGGACAAATCGGTTGACAGAACTGTGGAATCACATAACAATCACGTTAGCCTTTTTCATGATTTTAAGTAGTTAATACAAACGCAACTTTAGAAACACGCTGGATACAAAATTTACATGTGTCAGAAGACCATTTTATGACCAATGCGATCCACTGGAGTATTAAATCATAAATATTTTGTATCAAAAGTTTGGCCCATCTTGGTTTAATTTTTTGCGTAGTTCTTCAGGCTTATTTTCTTGAAGTAC
Organism: Lepidocyrtinus dapeste; assembly: GCA_036850885.1. NCBI lineage: Eukaryota > Metazoa > Arthropoda > Collembola > Entomobryomorpha > Entomobryidae > Lepidocyrtinus > Lepidocyrtinus dapeste. The sequence continues at coordinate 1,339 of JAANSQ010001673.1, forward strand.
GTGTACACAACAGATAAAATTCTGCGGATTAATGTCAAGGACGTCTATGTAAGTGTATTCAGTATTACAAATATATGAAACTATTGGAGCAATATTCATACCGAAAATTGAAAGTACAGATTGCTGCTTTGATATATTTAGTAGTCATATATCATCGACTAGGTATGTAAATACAAGCATCTCGTTCAATCTCTTTGTAACTCAATTGACATTCACCACAAGCATCTGCGGAACTATTTTTCTTTCTAGGGTGTTGAATCTGGAAATTTCATGAATCATCTTATTCTATAAGCTGCTGCAATAAGCAAAAATACATACAAACATTGATGAAGATCACAAACTGGTCCTATCTTCAGGACACTATACATATCATCAATACGATAGCAATACATACTTTTAGGCTAATTAAACTTGAATGAATTTATTCAACATTGAAAGGATCACATTTTGCATCTTACAGCTACACTGAGATAATTCGGTAAATAATGAGTTAATAAAAAATGTGGCTATATAGTAATGGCAATGATCATTATTGTATGTAAACTAATTTAAACATTGAACCTGACAACATAATGACGGGAAGCTGATAAAGTAAGCAAACGAACGGGTATTAAAGGTGTATTTTATTACCATAATGCATATATGTATATTTATCCTATTATTTCTGAAGCCTTTTAATACATATGCTTGAATTTGCAGAAAATCTTTTTAACAATACGTCAAAATCAAAACCAAAAAACTTTAACCGAGGAATACATGTACAACCATGATTAAAATTTGCTAAGAATGAAAAGTCCAAGTTATATAGAGTTATTAAACAGATCAAGGAAAGTTGCTTTCGTTTACTGCATATGTATTTTTGGTTTGGCTCATTATTAGGATAATGAAACGTTGGGAAATAAATGCATTATTGGAATGAAGTTCTTGGGTTTTCTCCTATATTCTCCTTTGCTAGAGGGAACCAAGTTTACCTTTTGAGATTGCTACTGAGATTTAGAAATTAAAAAGTGGAGTATTTAAACTTTCAACTTTAGCTATTTACGAAACGCTATAGTTACAAGTGTCAATTGTGCAATGTTTTAATACTAAATAGATTTTATATGTACCTGTTAATTGAAATGGCCTTACTACGTCTTTGATACCAAAAACTAAAAAAATTATTTCTCAAGCACTCGTGATATTTGAAATAACTTATACACTCATCTAATTATTCAAGTAAATTTTTGAATGATATTCTTCGCTTTCATTGGAAACCACAAATTCAAATATAACCACCATTCAAATTCATCCATTAAATGTATCACATACTATTTCAAAGTCTTGAAATAGACCCGGACTGTATGGCGTCCTCGGTGGGCAGTCTTTCAATCTTTTCCATTAACTTGATCTTATTCCTTCATCAGAAAATCATCTAATCTTCAAATATTAAATCTTTCATCTTAATTGGAAATGACTGGTCTACTGGCAAAACGGGAGCTGAATTTAGCTTCATATAGGCTAAAAATATTAATTACGGACATCCACACTCTTCAACTATCATTTTGGGCAGATCTCTTTTTATGATATTCAAATCTGGACCAAAGTAAATTAGAGACATTGGGGCGAATTTGGTTGGAGCACAACAAGGTGTAATTCCACTCAAATTCACCTGCCCCTCTGGCGTTCTCCGGTATTCCTCCAGAACATGAGTATGATAGTTCAAAAAAGTGTCTGGAGTCCTGTGTGGACCTCCGCACGAGCCTCTACAGTAGTTTGCGTAATAACCTCTTGGGGCAATAATCCAATCATCCCAGTCTAAATCTTTAAAACTTATATAAAAACGTTGTTTACAGCAGTGCTTCACTCTTGGGCTGCATTCCAAAGCACGTCGCCGACTTCTCTTGAAATTGGGAGCAGACTCAGTTTCTAGCACCAGAAATGGCATTTCCGTAAAATTTTCCACTTTGCTACCTTTTTCTTCTTGCCACCTGGGTGGTTCTCTCAAGTCATCGTTATTCGCTTCGTTGTCAAAACTGTTGCTGTTAGAAACTGGCTTTCTGGGTGAAGGAAAGTAACCGCCTTCACTATCAACGTCTTGCAAACGTGGAACACTTTCGCTGACCTCTAACGCTGTTTCTGTATCGCTCCTGGTAAAACCATTCTCACGACTGAAAATAATCGGTTGAATGCAGTATCCACAACCAGAGCAGTCAACTAAAAGTGTTAGCTTGTCCCGATGACTATGATGACGATTCGCATGTCGTATTCTGTGCCGGCTTTGTTTTCCGTAAAATTTTTGGATTACACCTGTGACATCCAACTTTTGGAAAAAAAATAGACATTAGACATGTTCACCTGCATAACTTAATAATATGTACATAGGTATGCAAAATCGTAATTTATTTTTCAAAACTATTTGAGAACCTATGCAATAATATATATAAGCAAAAAGCAAACGTTTTCAGTCCCCTACCGGAAACAACATGAGCTAATATGGAATTATGGTATGGGGAAGGAATGGTATGGGGGAGCTAATAAGAATGGGGCAAGGTGAAACTGATGGTATTTAGATAGGAGTCGGCAAGTACAACTTACATTAAATACTACCCTATACCTAATCTGGACTGAATTGTACATGCAAGACATAGGTAATATGATAACTAGATCCAACACAGAATTTTATTTTATTTTCAAAGATGCAGTTTGTCGAAATTTTTGATAATCTTTTATATTACTTTTACCTTTTTCCAACCCAAGGAGTCCAGAGAAATGGCACGTTTGACAACTAGCTCCAAATCCACGTCCTACACACCCAAACAAAAGTCCATGTTGCTCATTATCCAAACCTGTTTTTATTAAGACAAGAAGTCGTACAGACGCCGAGAGTAACAACAAATTACATTTTCTCTAGGTCCATTCTGCTGTACGTACCTATTCAACCATTAGTAAAGTGATATAAATGTGCCAATAAATATAAATATAGTGGCATCATGACGGAAATGATTCAAGCAAATTGTGATTGGGGCCTTTGTCATTTTCACAGTCTTTTTCAATAAAATCTACATTGAATTATCATGTTGCCCTACCTAACTTTACCTATATTAAAGACAGGTTATAAACATAACAGTAATTGTAGATTTTAGATAAGTAAATTTCGCCGGGACGACAGACAAATCTAATGAAATAAAAGCCATAGAAAACCGTTTTCTAACGCTAACTGTATAACATGTCCTCGTCATATCTCTTGCATTTATTCTAAAAACTAGATGAAAAAGTAGTGACTAGAAATACTGAATTTGGTTGGATACATTAAATGTCTTTGTGAACTTCAAACCAACTAAGGAGATTTTTGCAGTTTCTTTTTTACTTTAAACATTCCACCTTTTCACTTTTTCTTTGAAGAGAGAAAATTGATTTGTTATATGAGCTTCACATAGGAACATTGGTCTTTACCTAAGAAGTTACCTAAGATATTTTCCGAATTAATTGTAACCAGTTTTGCTAAAAAGAGCAGAATCGAATGCAATTCATTGTAATTCATTTTGCTTAAATTTTATTGCTAAGAAGTTGAATTTGTTTGGATCCACCTGAATGTTTAGGTGAACTGTTGGTTGTGTCTGAGAAGAGTGTGTGGAGAAATTCCCATGAACTTGGAAGACGTACAATGTTATTCCCTTTGGTGCGAGTAAATGACCAAAGTGTCGTCCAATAGAAGACCTATAGTCAAGTTTTACCCATAAGTGTGCCTTCTTAACTCTCACTCCTACACCAAACGCCTGGCTTCCAGCATAAGAGAAAGTCAGCAGATTGTGTCCGTTCAAAACGGGGCCTGTAAGTGTAATGAAACACAAAATCCATTTATTTCATTTGAGTAAAGAGCGTCAATATTGTTTTCAGTTCAACTAAAAAAGGGCAGTACAAGATAATATGAATGAAGCATACGCATCATACATATTTACAGCTTGTGTTCCATTAAGTAACGATCATCTAAACAGAGACTGAGCTGCTCTTTGTCACAAAAAGTCGTCATTTATTTCGAAACTTAAGTTTCATATGTTTCTTCTTAATAAATATGCATTTCTAGGTTTTCCTATCATTTTTTACATCACGAATTTTAAAAAGTTGTTTAAAAGCTCTAGTCGTTAAATTCTCTTGAAAAATTGCAACTTAAGCTTGACTAAAGTTTTATTTCGATCTGATATGACAATTGTTTTAGTCTGCATAATATTTAACCCATGAAGCTTTTCAATAAAAGAGACTTGGAAAACGACAAAATCATAATGATAAGAAAGTATTTGACGACCATTTTCAGCCTAGCCTGGGGGAGACAAAACTAAATGCCATAAATTAAGCAATCAATTATCAGAAATATTAGCATAATCATGAGAGGTTTTGTGTACAACAAATTATTTTATCGTGGCAAAAATATAAATCAATAGATTCCAATATTTGTAGATCTGGTATGACCTGTAAATGTAAAAGACATCATCCACTTTGTGTGATGAAAAGTGATTCCTGAGCCGCATTCGTCTGTAACCCCCCTGTATTGTGTGCGAGTGCCTATAAAAATAGTTTGAACACACCAGCCTTAGAGTCTAGACATGCTCTACCTAATCAAACAAGTGTTTCGCTGATGTGCCTAAGCAAAAAAAATGAACTGGTTTTTAAAAATCAGAATACAGGCCACCACCAACAAAACTAAAAAGTGCTATCGCGTTATTTATGCATGCATATTGTATTTCTTTTTAATGAAATTCATGCTGTCGCTTTTTTATTGGTAAATGGTTGACTTGCATATAAATTGAATAAATTTATTTCGCAGAAAGGCTTCCTGAAGAAAAGTATCAATTTTTATCAGATCTCATCGGTGTCTCTTAAGCTGTTTAAATCTTCACCACTCGACCATCTATGCATGTGGCTAATTGAATCTCACGCATTAAAACATTGCAAAGCACTCATTCTTAATTTTACCCTAATAACACTTAATCCATAGGGTCAATATTCTACCTCTGTTAATTAGCATTTTATTAAAAAGAAAACTTTGGTTTCAAGAAGGAAAAAGGACCAATTATCGTAAAGTGAAGAGACTTGTACTCATAGGGAATTTACGTTACATAATTGCATCTGAGATCTCGGTATTCTTTATTCTTTGATAGTAGCCATTGAACTTTTTAAGAAACATGGTAAGAATATATTTAGTAATTAAATCAATCATCCGAGAACACGTTATTCTATGGTTTGTACAAAAGCGGTCGTGCATTGGATGGCAATTTTGTTTCCATGTTCTTCTTATGTACAATAGTTTCTTAATAAACACGCAATGTAACGCCATTGCCTTGAGATGAGACTAGGACGTAGACATGACTACTTAAGAATTTAGTACGTCTGGCCGTTATGTTGACCCATCATCGAAACATGCGTAATTGCTTTTTACTAACATAATGATTCATAATTTCCTCTTGTATGGCAAAAAAGATTACCTATTCGTAATGGAGAACTCCTTTGCTCATAGCAAGTCACGTTTACGCTGGTGGACGGTGCAAGGAACTGTAGGTGTAGGAACTAAAAATTACTATTGAAACTTTTCAAATGTGACTCTTTATTTCCTTTCCTTAACATTTTCTTTATCTGTTCTTTAACACTTTTATCTTTACCTCATTAATCTTAACACTCAAATATGATGACGCAAATAAAACGTAATTACAATTTTTAAAATTATATCACCTTCGGGTAAAATCTTTCTGACTGTTTAAAACCACAAACAAAATGCTGAACATAAGTCTAAATTACCTTGCTAAAATATGCATTTGTTCCTGTCATCAGAGCTGACCTCAAATATGGATAAATTTTAAGATCTTGTACCCCTATTACATAGACTTTAATAGCTTGCTTCTTTTTAATTTTTTTCATGATTCAAAAATGATTCAACATGCTTCCTTTATAGGAGCATTTTCCAGAAGTATTGCTTTGTAGCTTGAATAGGTTTTTTTAGTCAAATTTTGAGAAATTAGGAATTAACACATGCGACCTGACTTGAGCCATGTGGGAAAGAAAGTGCTGTGTATATTGATGCTTTGCTATCCCCATTTCTCTTTGCTTTGCTTTGAAACATCTCCGAAAAGCTAGTAGAACAACGACTACGTAACGACCGCATATACCTTAAAAAGAAAATTATCAACGCTGCAATCAGCGAGCACCTCCCATCCATAATAATGATTGAGATTAGAATCATCACATTTATGCGCCCTTTTGTCAAATAAGAACGCGTTCTTATTCTCTTGAATAATATGGTAATTTGAGTGCAAAAATTGTGCAAATACAATATGCATATATACATACCTATACAATGTAACCCCTAACAAAAAAATATAATACATTTTCTCGTGGTGGTGGTGGCTGTTGTTACAATTAGGTGTATAAAGCACATCAAAGGCTCATTAAATGAGTATGCCTAATATGCAAATAAAAGTAGACGCCTCTTGTATGATTCAGGCAGTTGAGTGAATATACCCAAAAAAGATTAGAGCAAAAGAAACTTACAGGAGTGAAAGAAACTCGCTTGGTCAAATGAGAAATATTGCATGTTTTCTTATTGACTGCATCAAAAGTTCAAGTAAGGAGAGAGAGACATGCAACTTGCATTAATGATTGCTAATAAGACCATATGATTTGGTGTTAAACTAAAACTAGTACAAGTTGCACTTTTGGGCGAACTCAAAAGCCTGCAAGCATAGTCATTTATAGAGTAAGTAAAAATTGAAGAAAGGTCGCACGAGACAAGATAAGCTGAGTAAAAAACGCATATATACAAAAAAAAGTTGGGAGAGAGAGAGAGAGAGTTTGTAAAGTTCAGCAAAAGCATCCGAAGCGAAATGACTTTATCTAAAAGCAATAAACTAAGGCAATTGTATGCGTCCAATAATAATAATGACTTATAGCCGAAAAAGGAATGCATAGACAAGACCTGAAAGGGAGATAACAAAGTCATCAAAAAGTTTTTTTATTTCATATTATATAGACTTGCCTTTATCGGGAAAAGAAATTATTTCCGACGTTTTGGCATAATTGGCCACGCCTGTCTCTTCGTCTACAACAATGGAGCTATTACTGGCAGCATAACTATGAACGTGACGGTCATTACTATTAGTAGATATTGTGCTACCGATGCTGTCTGGCGGAGAAAAAGATGTTGTTGATGATGATGATGAAAACTCATGATCGAGATTGAGATTTTCAGTCCGTCTCAAGGTTTCCAGNTGATGATGATGATGAAAACTCATGATCGAGATTGAGATTTTCAGTCCGTCTCAAGGTTTCCAGAACGAGGTCTTTTGAGATCTTATGAGCCATGTCAACATGTGGCTTTTCACTTAGTCCAAGTCGCTGGAGTATTTGCACTTTGATGAACTCTCGTCGCAGGGAATCCTCACTGATACTGATTCCGTCTTTTGATGGCACATTAACCTTTGATCCTGGAGCTCCTCCAGTAGTCCCGCGACTGCGTTCATTGTTGCCACCACTAGTTGCATCAAAATAGTGGTCGCTTCCACCACGATAGCTAGTACTGTGGTGCCCCACTTGAACAGCCCCTCCGTCAAGTGGGATACAGATTAAAATGAAACTATAGAGTAGTAAAAGTGTCACTTTGTATTTGTGACCATGGAACATTGTCTTTTAGTGAACCGTCAAGGTCGTCCTCTATGTTCATGAGGTACTGTTTACTCATGCATGAATCATGCTTCGATTTGACTCTTCAGGAAAAACAATTTTTGCTTTTCTGTGCCGGTGGTTTTAACTCACATAATGAGTTCCACAGAAAACTTTCATAAAGTTTAAAGAGAACACTGTAAAGATAAGAAGGATATAATGAGGATAAGTCAGAGTTCAGGTCTTTATAAGCTTCTATCCATGAATCACGTAAGATTGATACGCACACGCACTTATAATTCCTTTTTCGTTTGACTCCTTTAACAACTTGATATTTTGACGTGGGCTATTACGCTCGCATATCTGTGAAGATGTCAGTAGTTGAATGAGTCACATGACGGATCTGTTCAAATGTCAAGAACAGTTTTCTCACAAACCTGAACGAATCAGTTTGGTTAAAAAAGCAAAATTAAGATGCTGTACAAAATTCAATGAACCAAATTATAATCGCACCGGACAAATTGTGGAGCAATAAAAATAATATTTAATTTATGCAAACTGTTCAACTTTTTCGAGAAGGTGAAAAAGGTGCAAAAAAGGGGAAGATTGAAAGTCGCACTGAGTGATGTATTAGCAGTCGGCCTCGGAATCAACTGTTTTAACTTTTTTGTACAGTTCACCAAATTTCTTTAACCAGCAATAAGTAAGAAAACTGTGTGCCCTGCATCATATAAACTCGATAATGTCCAAGAGAACAACAAAGCATATTGTAATAATATGAAATAATTTTTTCAGGAGAGCTATAAAAGCTCTCTCATGCGATATAATATTACTGTAGCACCTTGTCATTAAAAGCTGTTCAGTTCAATTTTTCTTTTTGATGACATTGTTTTCATATGTGCATATTTATAACGAGTATCATTGCGACTAACATCAACCTACGCACTCATTTTTTCAAAGATTTAATCGAGCACTTTAAAAAGCTTAATAGTCATAGAGACTTGAATGACTCAATGAATATTTATTTAATCTTCCTTCAAAAATATCGTTATTGGAACGAACATTGATATAGACAACTTTTCATAATTTCGACAGACTACATGACAGAATCGGCTTCAGCTAAATGATTTGCGAGGTGTGCTTGGTACTTATTGCTCTTGTTTGAAGAATAAAGATGCACACAATCACAGACAGTAACAGTTGCAGGAAGCTTGACTTATTCATGCCACTGCATCCATTCAGTAAAACATGTAACAATGAGTGGAGTGAGGCATAGATGCTAACTAAATTGCCAATTATTGAACGATGGAGGTTATCTGTTTTTGATTGAATGATTACCAGTTCTCAAGATGAGTCGGTTATTTATGCATGTATTCATACATACATACATATGTATATTGTAATTTGTGCACGTGAAAAAGTCTAAGCAGACCACTTCACGTTGCTCCGTTTTGTCTCCCTTGCTCAAGTAGCTACACTTGACTTGATTCACTTTCCGGCTTAAAAACGAATTGGTATGCTTTTATTATTTAAATTCTTTTTGTAAGGGTTTGCTCACACAGTTGAGTTGTCGTTTGTTTAATGTAATCAGTAATCACAAAAGTCTCCGTCTTAAATTATAACAGATCTATAAATGATGATCATCAGATCATCTTTTTCATATTGTATGACAATTTTTTTTAAAAGCACAGACAGGACGAGGTATGATCACTTAAAACTTGTTTGATTCGTACAGAGTCTTTCCCTCTACGCGTGGTTTGAGAATTAGATGGTTATTTGTCGTTATATCTATGGTGGTCACAAGGCTTTAGTTGCTTTAGTTGATGACGAGTCGAGTCTCTCTCATCATCTGTCTACGATTAAACCAAAACCCTTGATGTTTATACTCAAGTATGATCGGCGATGTGTGGCTTGAGATCTGTCGTTTTGTTACATGCTCTTATCTCTAGGGTGTAGTTTCGTTGTGAATGCTCAAACTGATGATGTTGTTGAGTTTAGGATAGTTCCTGAAACCATTAAATCTTCGGACGAGGTGATGGAGAACAAAAAGACTGACAAATAGATGATGGTGCTGGTGCCGTTCAGGTGGAACGTTTTTTGCACTTTCTTGAAAGTTTTCTCTTCTTATTCTTTCCTCTCGGTGCTTGTTTTTTTTTCTTGACAGTTCAAGAGTGATTTATTTTTGGTAGATCACCTTTATTAACAGAATAGAAAAAAATGAATAAAATGCAAATGTCTGCAGTTTGTATGCCTCTCAGAGAGTAAGCATGTAAGGTCCTGTCCAAACGATGCAGCACGAGTCAACGAGTTCTTCTCTCATGATCCCATGCAAAACGAGCTTGTCTCTTCAACTGTGCTGAAACATAATCATTTGTTAATAGCTTTGTTCATGACGGTGACAACGACGCTTTTTTAGAATTCATGGACGTAACCAAGTTCAAGAGTTACCTGCTGAGTTTGTGTATTAGACATGCATATTATTGCACTATTTTTTTACTAGCCGTTTGCATAAATAGGCATAGTTTCGTCTGGCTACGGACAAATAATCAAACTTTGACCACTTTTTAGCTCGTGAGTGTGCCATCAATTTGAGAGAGTGAGAGGTACATACATATGCCAGTTACTTATGTTTGGAATAAAATCTGAACAACTTTTTTTATTCTCTGCGTGAAGTTACCGAATTAAAAATGTTTTTCGGTACTGTCCAATAAACCAAGGCATATAATCAATAAAAGTTTTGAAATAATTTGTTGGTGGGGTTAGATACATATCACGCTTCGATTTCTAGCGAATATGCAGACATCATTTTTCACTTGCCTGTTTACTAAAAAATGTGTACCTATTTACATTTAAATTTATCGTTTTGGCTATTTTGGTTTTTATCCTTCTGGTAAGTAATGTAGCGTTAGATCGTCCCTCCATAATATTTCATATATTTTGAGCGAGACTTTTTTAGACCGTAACTTGCATGAAAATCATTCTGCATTGTTGCAGGGACCTCCATCGAGAGGTGCACAGTTGTACAAAATGTGACGGTGATTTATCACACAGAAATAAATTTTTACTCCAACGAAACAAGATTTTAAAAAACATTTCACAACATGAAATCGGGATGATAAAATTTCCCAAATAGAATGGCCGGAGTACCACATAAGATGCTTTACCTCCTGTGTAGGCTTATTACTTCAGTCTTATGAACTATACAACAATATGATCATTAGTACATCAAATTAATGTCACCTTAAGATGGACAAAGGGTTATCTATACATACACTCATTGTAAGTATATTGCTTATTTATCTCAGATTTTCATTAAAAATGTCATCTCTAAGTCATATATTCCCTGATTCTAATTAACTAACTCTAATAATTTTATTTTGTCGAAAAAAATTTTTATTCCTTCATTATATTTTGGGAAATTAGTCTTGAATAAAATATATTTTTTTGGATTGATCGGCAAGAATATATGAACTTTGAACTCAATTGTAAGTATATTGCTTATTTATCTCAGATTTTCATTAAAAATGTCATCTCTAAGTCGTATATTCCCTGATTCTAATTAACTAACTCTAATAATTTCATTTTGTCGACAAAAAAATTTATTCCTCCATTATATTTTGGGAAATTAGTCTTGAATAAAATATATTTTTATGGATTGATCGGCAATAATATAAGAACTTTGAACTCTTTTGAACCCGATCACTTTTCCTCATTGCTATTCCACTGGAATATTTATTCTTGGTTAGTTATCCCCTCAAATACTTCACTGCCTGCTAAATTAATATTAATCCCGGATGAGTGTTCAAAAAATGGAAGTAAAAAATGATAGAGAAAATCATCATTACCTCTTATTTCCGGTTTTCATGAAGTAATGTTTTCCCTTCGATTCGGACAACTTTAGCACTCGTATGAATTGAGAGATGAATGCACAGAACTGTAAAATATCAAGAACATAAGAAGTGATAGAAAGCAATAATATGGCCATACTATTGCTATGCATGCTTATTGCAATAATGTACGTTCTAGTTGCTTTAATATTAATTAGAGAATGTTTGTGGCCAACCTATGATTATAAGTAAGTATTTTCCTTTAGAAACGACTGCAAACAAGAAAAACTAAAGAAATTTTCATTTTGAAACGTGTCAGGCAACAATACTTAAGTTACTATTTTGTCGAGACTCACAGATTTGAACTCACGAACATATTAGAAATTTAAAAACAAAATCCGGAAATGCAGTACACAAAATACTGGCGTTTCAGTCGTAACACTAAAAGAAAATTAATAAATGAATTATGCAGCACTATTCAACTTAAAAGGGCACTTCTGAAAGCTTCCGTACGTTATATGCAAACCCATATAAAACAAGAAGGAGAAAGTCATCTTCCCACTCCGAGAAAATGAACCAGATCTTGAGCCAATAATTTAAATGAATTGTAATAATTTACCTAAGAATTACGCTAATTTAACCCCAAATTTATTTGGAGGATTGTCAGAATTTTATAATTTACAGGAGCAGATTGTCGAAGAACTGTAAAACCCTTACATTAAAAGTGACTTAGTTGCGCTACTCAGGCTCAGCGTTAGCAAATTTCCTTCAAATTTCTGAGTTGTTTCTGTTGGCATCGCTTGATGCATCTCTACATGAAGCACGTTCCATTTATTGGGGACGAACAAACTCATTCCCGGCGACGAGACTGTATTATTATTAGTAATAATAATAACTGATTTTAACCTACAGTAAAAACAAACTGGAACAAAATAGAAAAGGAATGTTACATGTATGCCTGCTTTTGTTTTAGAAAGGTCGAAATATTGTAGCACGTTTCCTTTTTATTTTTACATGCTTTAGGAAGGAAAATGAAAAGAAAGAAAGCGATTGAAGTAAGTTTTCAGTGTAATACATATTTACACATCATACAATGAAGCACACCAAAAGCTCTAAGCTGCTAAGCAAAAGGAACAACTTCTATTAGGTAGGCTTAAGCGTATTTTGTCCACCACTAGCGTTTTCATTGCTTGACTGAACTCTAAACAGATCGATCTTGCCCAGAAAGCGAGGTTCACATAAAGCAAGTCTCTGTTTCTTAACTTTTAGTAATGCATATTTTGCCAGAGTCAATAATAAATATTCAACTTTACTATATTTCATGTACGTAAGGATTCAATAATGAAATAAAGCAATTAAAAGCTGTTAAAAAGTAGCTGAAAGAATTTTTTGAAAGGGTTGCAGCGGTCGAACTGAATCAAATGTTTTAGAATAAAACCAATTTCCTCCTACCGCTTAAGGA
>JAANSQ010001674.1:0-12587 GCA_036850885.1 Lepidocyrtinus dapeste
CCAGTTTCCATCTATTGTATTTTTCCATGAGATTTGATCATTTGAGATCTCCCTTTTTTTAAAATATGACTCGATTTACCATACATTTTACCAAACCAAGCAATCACTGGGTTAATAAAGCCAATGATTATGATTTATTTGATGATAAATGGCCGAGAGTCGAAAGGCACGCTTCAATCGCAGCTTAATCAATATTAACGTTCGTAGTTTCAGTTTGATAGATAGGTTCCAGGGGTTCCAGTATGTCTGTTAGGGAAAATAATTAAATAAAGCTGATGAATAGAGTTGATGAGATAATTGCTTATACCAATATTATTCTTTTGACCTTTTTAGCCTATTGACTCCTTACGAGTTCATAGTTCGTAAAATAGACCAAACACAAAAAGTCGAACAAGTCATTCAAGTCTTAAATGAGTTTAGATTTAAAATGTTGAATCAGTCGAATGTTAGGTTAGGGTGGCTATGCGATGGCTTGGTTTCTGAAATCCCTCATTCTAGAATGGAAAACCTAATCGCTAAAATCCAACATATCGTGTGTGCGTCAAATATGCTTTTTAGTGGACTTTTTTATTCTGTACATGTTGGTCACATAGGAAAAGATAAATCTTATTTAACACTGCCATTGTTCTCCCAAAATGGAATGAATAGTAAATAAGAGAAAAAGGTTAAAGTCGAAACCATCGCCATCTTATTTCATTTTTCATTTGACTGGAAGGTACAATGTCCATTTATGCCCAAAATTAATTCGTTTTCCGTTCACATTTCACAGTATAAATTTAGCTTTTCGTTCCAACATAAATAATAATTTAGTTAAAAAAAACATTATATGAAATCATAAAACGCATCGGTTAGGCTAAATACGTCTTCTATGATTTTCGAATTCCATTTGACTACAATATTTAACGTAATCGTAGTTTGTTATAAAATGGTGAATACAAACGACAGGTTTTTATCTTTGTGTAATTCTAATCTTATTTATATTCCACAGATTGAGACAACTTTTTAAGCCTCGAGATTGAAATTTTGAAATGGAAGGGAAATCGTAAAATATTGTAAATCGTTACAGCCGAATTGAAGCCAGTGCCAGACCAAAAGAAGAAAATGATCAGACTTATGAGACCAACACCTAATTAGGATTTTGTGCCTGGACATTGAACAATTTAGATTTTAATATGCTTGGTCAAATTTCTGATAATATTGTTAAACTGTTTACTACTTCCAACACTATTAACTTAAGCTGGGGACGAATGTACATAAGAAGGCGAAAGAAATTCTTGAAATCAGGAGAAAAGGATAAAATGACTAATCCTTAAAGTAAAGTAAGTATAAAGTGAAATATTTTTACATTTAGACAGTATTTTACATGTACATGTGTTAAGATTAATATTTGTTATCGCTCATATAAAAGGATGACGGGATCGGGAGCACAGGATCAGTCCATTTCTTCAAGTTGTACGCAGACGACGTCTTTACCAAGAGCCACAACCTGTTACTACATTTCAGCTAGTATTCTTGAGCAAACTAATAACCTTCCAGTGCCTTTTATTTCAACCTCCTCTACGGGTTTAGTCAGTCAGTCAAGTGGATTAATCATATTGTCAGCAGTGGACAAACTAGGAAATAATTTGACTCGTTCTTCTAGTTCACCGTCACCCAGTGCCATAATTGAAAATGATAGGAGTGGATTAAATAATTTTGATTCTAAAGTTGAGAACAAGCTACAAAGTCGAAGTGAAAAGCAAACTACCAGTGCAAGTTTCATTGTGAAAGAGTTAGAAAAGTTTGACCCAACTACACCGGAAGTAGAAGTTTCTGAAGAAAAGAACTTTGTCGCTTCATATATATCGCAATTTATGGAACAACACGCAGTCGTAATTTAATTATTTTATTCATGATGAAATATTTGAAATATATTTCATTTGCATGGAATTATATAAATTATCCTTGATCTTATAGCATCCCGTTATCAAATCCTTCTTGGTGGGGTCCATCTCGGGGACATGTTCGACCATCCTATTCCAACCCCTAGATCTCCTCAAAACGAGATTACAGGCGCAGCCAATCAGGTACATAAAGACCTTCCAGTTAATCATCATTTCTTAATTAAATTAACTAGACTATTTTACATGCTGAAGTATTTTGGCATTATATCAAATCCATATCGTTCATGTAAAAACTAAAAAAAGGCCAGAGTTTTTACTAAATTGTAATTCAAAGTTTATGGCCGGGTCCTCCAGGCCTTATTGTTAATTTCATGTTGGGATTTTGTCATTTGGAATTGAGTCTTGATGAGATGAGGCTGTGAAAATATGTTGAGCATTACGAAAAAAGGTACGTAAATTGCGACAACAGGACTTCAACTTTGTTAACTTGTTGTTGTGATAGACATGCTGTCCCAACTGCCTCCACCGCCGCTTTAAGGGCAAGCAGCGTTGCAGCCGCTGCTGCAGCTTCCGGTTCTAATGGTCTCTTCACCATACTCGGGCACATTGTTCGAGATGAGAAGCTTTTCGGGTTATGGAAGGGAATGACACCTGTAAGCTTTACCAGGTTTAATCATTCAGAGTGGGAGTAAATTACAAAAATGATGGCCTAATACTATTACTATTTCCTGTTTTACAGTCTTTGACCCGTTGTGTTCCCGGAGTTGGTCTCTACTTTGCCTCAATTCATGGTCTCAAAATAGCTTTCGATGTACACGGCGACCCAACCCCCATACAGTCCGTTCTCCTTGGGGTTACCGGTCGTTCGATTAGTGGGGTCATGATGATTCCGTTCACCGTCATTAAGACAAGATTTGAGGTGAGCTGAGCTGGTCTCTTCGCATTTTTATCATATCACTGCCATTTTGTTTTTATTCTAATTTTTCTTTTCAATCAACCAAACCATATTCCCCATATGTCATGTGATGAGCTACGCCTCCAAAATTTGCGAGATAAAAGATAAGTGATATTACGTCTGCAGTTGTTTTTCAGCGTTTTGCCACTTTCTCACAAATAAATGTAATGTCAGGTCTATCTTGATATTCAATAATATATTTTATTTTATTCACGAGGAAATAAATTGGGTTAGGCCTATATTTTTATCTTCTCTTTAGGCTGTTTTTTTAAGTACGTCGGAATGTCTGAGTAATTATCAATTTATTTTTTTTTTAAATTAAAACAATTTTGAAAAAAAGAGATACGATTACTCAGCTAATTACATTAGCAAGCTTAACTGTAATACACTTTCAACTTGCGTAATTTGTGTGTCTTATATAGTAGAGGGAAGAGTTCAAATAGGTATTTAACGAAAAGAAAATTTAAGTATGTTTGAACTCTACCACATTTTCTTTAATTTATCTTGTTTTGAGTTTTCATGCCTTGATGAATGGCCACTCTTTTGATTCCTCGTGGAATATGAGAAGAGCTTAAGACTTTATTCAATTTCTACGGTTAAAAAAAACAAGACTTGTCAGTCAGATTAGATAAATAGAAGAGGCAACGCATTAATAAAATGTACAAAATATATTTTTTAGTTCGTGGTCACAAGTATTAGGTAGTTGGTGTTGGTACCGCACGCAGTGCCTTGTAATCATAAAAATTTAACCTTTCTTGCCCTCTGCCTCTCCATTTGACGAATAAAAATGACAAGTACATACCTAGTCTTAAGATAATTGCTAATAGTGGAGTTTGAGTAAGGTCCATCTTCAAAAAATATCTGGTAGATGTAGGTATAATGTAATGTGTTTAATTGCCTGTTTCAAGCAGACTAAAATTTCGTTTAAATTCTGAATTCTTGACCCAAAGCATTTCTCATTTTAGTAAACGGTACTACTGTACATTACCAAAATAGGTAGGATTAGGTAGGAAGTTAATTTATTTTATTTTATTTGATTATAGAGCACCGTCTACAACTATGGCAGTATTTGTGAAGCACTTTACAGTATCTATAGAAGAGAAGGAGTACGGGGTCTGACCTGTGGATTGATGCCCACTCTTTTGAGAGATGCTCCATTTTCTGGTCTTTATCTTCTCATGTATACTTCGACCAAGAAGGCGGTTTCTCAGGATTGGATTGAGTCTGCAACTGTGGGTCCCTATGTCCGATTTTCTTGCGGAGTGGTAGCGGGCATAGGAGCTAGTCTTATTACCCAGCCTGCGGATGTGCTCAAAACGAAGATGCAGCTTTACCCGGATAAGTTCCATTCGATTCCACAGGTCGTCGTTTATGTTTATGAGGTGAGGAAGGAAGTCGATAAAATATATTATATAATGTACACAATATATTACTTAAGGTTATGTAATTTAGTCTAATCTACATTTCATTCATGGGATGAACGATAAGGATAAGGAAGGCATTTATATGGCTCCATAATGTCTCTACATATTAGATTGAAGTAGTGAAACGTGAAATGTTGATGCAATCCTCACTCTTAAAATTTCATTGCATTCTTGCAGAAATATGGTGCTCGAGGTTACTTCAAAGGACTACTTCCACGAATGATAAGACGTACGCTAATCGCTGCCATGTCTTGGACAGTCTATGAGCAAATGATGAAAAGCATGGGACTCAAATAAGTCAAGGTATGTATATACATTCTTTTCATGAACTATTACTTTGTGGTCGTTGGTTGAAGTGTCACTTTGGCATTGAATTTATGAAAGATGGAATTGATTAATTATTTGTTCATTGCAGATTCCTTCCTTCCTGTGACGCACGACTTTGCCATTGTGACGACAGCAATCTAAATGACTGAGAATGAGGTGTGGCCTTTTACGAATTTTTGGTGCCTAAATCTGAACAAAGCTAAGCTAACTTATGAGGATACTGGATAATATCTAATCAATTACAATTACATAATCATGTGTTGTTCAAATATTTACTGAAGTAGTTTTTTAAATACTTTGTATACTCTTGAATATGCTTACCTAATTTTAAAAGTTTTAGTTTGAAATGATTTTTATATCAAGTTTAACTTTTATTATTTTCACTGACGTGCCATACTTTTATTTGCAACTTGGCTTTCGTAAGTTTTATCAATCTTAAATTGTCAAGTAATAATCTAAAGAACACAGAATTTTTATATTTTGATCTTAGTTTCGAAAGTGCTGGTCACTGACTTACTAAATTTTAGAAGCAAAAGCGAAAAAAATAATGAAGAAGCACATCCTTAAATAAACGTAATACAGTGCAAGTTCCATTAAAATCGAAGCAAATAAAGGAAAATGTGTAGTGGAAAATCATTTATTTGTGAGATACGAAGTATATCGATTTTCATTTAATCTTAGGACGCAATGAGGCAAAGCATTGTTTTATTTATTAACTTTATTAAAGTACATATCACCCCTATCACTTTACCTGGCATTTTTTTGCACTTAAAAGCCATAAAAAGTAATAAAATTAAGTCAATGGCTATTGAGCCCATATTATAAACTCGCATCTAAAGTGCATGCGCTGGAAATTTATGTATTCCAGGAAGTTGTTCGTCACTTCCATGATACCAAACTTCCACTGGAGCAGCATTTCACGCGTGTAAAGAAGCAAAAGCGTAGTAGATTTGCTTTTGTAAGCGGCAAAAATTCTGCTCCAGGTGAGGCTCGAACTCACAACCCCGGCATTACTCACACTAATACTGATTATAAGTACCGTGCGCTAACCGAATTGCGCCACTGGAGCCACACGATCAAGTACTAGGAAATAACGAGTATTGCTTTTCTAGAGGTATAAGCCGCAGCCTACAAGCATGAACAAAGCATAGTAACCTGAAATAACTGGTGGTATGCAAACTAAAACGGGTATAGCATTTAGTTAGAGCTTTCACCGTTTCATCCATCTTTCTCAAATTTACATTACTACTTACTATATTTCACAATTACATAATTGGAACAAAGAACAATGACAACTTTCTATGTATTTATTTTGCGTCAGGAATCAGGAATTTTTCTAACAATAACAACAATATAGAGCACAGGTGAGAAAATCCCATAAAAAGGAAATTTATTTTATACCTTCCTATTTTTTGAACTATAAGCAGGTTAATTGACGGTAACTGTTGAAGTGAATCGACCAAAACTGAACGCTTTGGTTAAATAAGTACTAGATAGTAGATGGACAGAGAAACGAGGGACACAATAATTCCGAAAAAAGGAACAATTGTTCGGTGCTCAGAGGTGTCAGGTGGTGGGTATATAATACAGTACCCAGTACACTGTTTGATAGTTATTTTATTTTCCAGCTTTACCGTGGAGCCAAAGTTAATTTTTGTGCAATGACACTTCACATTCTTTCGGTGTTGGTATAACGACTTCGAATGACTTTGAGGTGGTATTTTTTTCTAAGGAATTTCTAAGGTCAATTTTTCGCCTATTAAAACTCATTCGGTGAATGTTTTTATTCTTTGTTCTTCAACCACACCCAGGTCAAAAAAAATCTACAAAACTGTTGGTTTAATTAATAATTTAATTACTGTAACGAATGAAAATCCATCGCATCAGTTTCATGATTCATGAATCATAATGACTTCGTTAATTGTTTCATTGCATTGCCTTGCCCATTCTTCTGCTTTGAGCTATGTAGAGAAGTTTTTGGTGAAGCTGAATTGTTTACTTTTTGCTAGACCTATGACCAACTCACGTGGCTCGAAATTTAAAAACGTACACATCAGAACATATGTGCTGTAGCACGTAACATTACATGTATACCACATTACAAGACAAATCAGTTAACTCACTGCACAACTCAATTGTCAAAATTACCAACTTCAACTAAAGCTAAATTTAAACGTTTGCATTGAAAGAATCATGTAAAGCACTGTAGCTTAAAGTTAACTATGCCAAATGGTTAAAATGAATAACTAAACTGAGTGAAGTGAAATTAAAGTCTTGAGTGTAAGACAGGCTTATCTATTGTTCGTGATCTGCGATTCTCACTTATCAGTAAGATGCTCAGCTGACTCAGCATTTTGCAGTGAAACTGTTTGTGCATTTATGAAGCTTGGGGTCGAATGACTTCCCGATTAAATAAAATTGAAACCCAAGGGCAAAAGTCAGCTCATAGTTATCAAACTTTCCTCAAACTCAGTCTAAATGATAATGTACACCATGTATACGTACACCAAAAAATGTAAGTGATCAGTACTTACTTACTCAGCCCTAGCCCTTACTTTTACTTATTCAACTAATTCCAGTTCACTATTCAATGCCAAAGCCAAAGTGTGCTGAACACTATCGTCTTCGTGCCTTAACTGCGGGTTGTAGTTGTGCAAAGTTCTGTAGAAAATGAGTTGGTTCCAGTCCGCCAACATCGCAACGTTTGCGAAAACCGCGTTGAAGGAAGCGCAAAAGACGATAGATAAAGCGTTAGACATCAAAGACGAAGATGGCCAGGTATCCGCTCAGAATGTGGAAGGAGGTGAGAGTGGGAGGAATGTGGGAGTCACCGCTGTTACAGGTAAAAAGATGTTTCAGAAAATAGTTCAGTTTTGTCGATCCAATATAATTAAAGAATATATATATCCTTATTTGATTTGACAGATATGGCTTCTGAATTTTTCGCCTCTTGGGGGGTCACTTCCAGTACCAGCGCCAGTAAACGAGCTTCAGGCTCTGCAGGAACCACCACAACCAACACTAGCAGTAATTCTAGCAGCAATAATGGCAGTCCAATGAAACACCGTGCCATCTCAACCCCTCCAAAGAAATCTTCTTCAATGAAAGTCCAAGGCCTATTTTCTTCATCTGGGGAAGAGGATCAACATAAACATCAGCATAATTCTAAATCTCCTTTTGAGTTTAATCATATAAGTGGTAGTGACGTATCAGTAACTTTACTCGCCAGTTCAGATAACTTTAACGATTTAAATAACGATTGCACAGATATTATTGATAGTTCCACAAGTTCTAAAGTTAAGCAACATACTCGTTCCTTAAGTGATACCGTTTTTCACGCCAGTGACGATACTAATAGCAATCTTTTAGGTTTAGTGCAAGTTCTAGATGACAGTACTGTAGTGCTGGACCCCGATCCTATAAATTATTCCTCCACTTCACAAGTGTCTATAGTATCGCATCCTCCCTCGCATCAAAATAGAATTTTACCTGAAGCAAAGTCTGACTCTGAAGAAATTACTGTATCAAGCTCAAGTTTCTTGCAACCAAAAGTGGAGGAGTCAGCGAGTCCAAATATTGTGGGTCCTAAAGAAATTGAACCAAGTAATGTGGAACTCCTACAAGAAATTGATTTGGATGGAAGCCATAATAATAGCGATCAGCCCGTTATTGCCCCAAAAGATTTCAATGTGATAACTACGGCGAATTTAAATGATGTGGAAGCTTCAGGCCTCTCTGATGGTTGGGACTGGGCAGTTTCCACAGATTCCTGTTACGATACTGAACCAACATTAGTTGATCTGAAGCGGGTGGATGATATCCCTGAACATGAAGATGAAGAGTCCAAAACCGTAAAGGAAAATCTGGAAAACTCAGGCCCAGTATCTGATCAAGGGGATCTACTGGGAACTTCTGAGGAGACGCTGAAATTAGATCAAGAGCAAACTGTCGATGTTTTGGAAAAGACTGAGCCTAATTCCGGCGAAGAGTCGACAAATACTGTGCTTGGACTTGGCGATGATGATGCGGGTCAATTAAAACGGGAGATATCCCAGACGCCATCAAAACTAGATCCAGAGCAGCAGGAGCCCCCGTCCCTTTGCAATTCTAGTCGTCCTACCAGTCCATTGGAGCAGGAACATGAACCAGATGTTGTAGCTGGGGTGGGACCTGACAGCACACCTCCTAGTTCTGCTCGTGTCTCCCCGAATTTCGAAATGGTGTCTTGCGTTGTAAGTAGTAGTGGTGGTACACTTCCAGAGAGCAGTAGAAGTAGCAGTATAGTTGTAGTTTCTGGCCGTGGATCTACCCCAAATTCGCGTGGAACTTCTGGTGCTGGTAGCTCAGGGTCCTCAGAAGGAGGTCATGATCTAGTCGATGGGGAAATGCCACAATCGCCTGCAGCCACAGCAAGCGGTCTCCAAACCGGACAGGAATTTCACAGAACGTCTAAGCATAAAAAAGCTGCGTCGTCATCCTCTTCTTCAGATATTGAAGTGATACCTTCAGACTACTCCAGTTCTTCCGCTGTGCCTAACCAGCAACAGTCGGTGGTTGTGGGATTGCGCCCGAAGCCTCCATGTAGTGATATGGAATGTCAAACTGAACAATCTTCCACCTCAGTGCAATATGCAGATTGTCAAGTTCAGACAGAAGAACATGAATCCGAGTCCGATAAAGCTAAACTACCACCGACTCAAGATATCTCCCAGTATGTGTCAAACGAAGTCGCCGACATTCTCCTAGAAAAAGATCAAATGGTACAACAGTTACGGGAGGAAGGCGAGAAGCTCTCCATGAAGCAGTTTGAATTGAGTCAAGTTATTAAGAAACTTCGTGCCAAGGAGAAGGAGACGGAAACAATGGTAAAAGGTCTGAGGACTGAAATGGCCACCAAAAACTTGGAACTGGAGAGACTCATGAAGACATTCATAAGTAAGGAGGGAATCGAACAGAATCAGAATGATACGATTTCGAGACTCAATCAAGAAAAACGCAAGTTGGAGCTGAAGGTCGAGGAGCTTTCCTCCGAGTTGGAAGACGCCCGAGATAATGTAGATTCTATGAAGGCCACTGTAGAAAATGCTTCAATGTAAGTAGTGAAATAATAAAACTTAATTTAATTTTAAGGTTTTTTGTTAAAAAATTATTTGTTTTAGTGAAATATTGGAGCTGAAAAACGTGATATCATCCGTTCAACGAGAGTCAGCCGAGGTGGACAGACTAACTAAAGACAAAGCCGAACTTATCAGCAGAACAGATTCTCTTCAGAAGGAAGTAGATCATTTACGAAGTGCCCTTAACTCCTCTCAAACATCCCATCATAGCCGAGAGTCCGAGCTAAAGTCGCAGATCTCAGCGCTCACTCAAAAAGTCCACCAATGGGAGACTAGACTAGCGGATATCTCCTCCGAAGTGGCGGATGCGACAATGCCCCTCTCAATGGAGATTCAAAAGTTGCAGAATGAACTTAAGCAGCAGGCGTCCCAATCAGATAGACGAGAACAAGTGATGCAATCTACTATCGCAGATCTAGAAATTAAATTGAAATCGGCGACAGATAAAGAGAAGTCTGCTAAAGACCTTCAGATCCATTACCAGTCGCAACATTCCATTTTGGAGCTACGGATTCAAGAGCTTGAGGCTAAAAATAGGGAATTGACGGAGCAACTCCAACAAAAGGAAGATATTTTCGGGAAGAAATTGGAGGATAAAAGCGCACGTTGTCAGAAACTGGAGAAAACTGTAGAAAGACTGAAAAGCGAGATGGAGCGCATCTCCGGAGAAAACGACTCTTTGTCCAACGAACTGAAAGCGGAGCGAACAATTTTGGAAATGGAAAGAAGACGAAGTTCCCATCAGCAAAATTTTGTTATGGATAGTAACAATCCAGGAAGAGAGAGCAACTTCCACCAAAATCAATCTCGAATCGTGCATCATCATCCGTCTCAGCCACTTCATCAAAGAACGAGTTCCATGTCTACCACCCTAAGTAGCTCAAGTGGAATGGGGAGCCGTGGAGGCACGATACGTAACGATAACTCTCCTCGCTCTAGGGAGCATTCTCCCAGCGAACATTCCATCAATTCCGAAGAAGCCTCGTATTTAGATGAGGTGTTTGATCCCAACACTGGAATGATGATTGGCGTACCAAACAATGGAAATAGGAGCATGACACCCAAGTCATTCTTTGAATCATTCTCCTCCGTGGGATTGATTGAAAACTTGCAAAGTCAATTGCGGATGAGGGAAACTGAGGTGATTTCACTCCAAGAGGAACTTGGCAAGAATGAGAAGATTAGGAAACAACTTAATGAAGAAATTGCTAATCTCACTGTACAAAATCAACAGCTCGGTCTGGAAATGGAAAAACTCACCGAAATGGAGCAGAAACTCGAGGAGGTTAACAAAAATTACAGTGCAGTTTTACAGGTAAAAAGTCTATTATTATAACAGTAGATCTAAATTCAAGTCTATTAAGTGTTAAAATTAATACCCCTCTATCTATATCTACAGATGTACGGAGAAAAGGTGGAGGAGGCGGATGAACTTCGAATGGACTTGCAGGATGTTAAGGAAATGTACAAAACCCAGGTACCATTTAATTTCATGCGAAACTGGAAAAAACTTTCAATATCTGATCACATGAAGTAAATATTTGCTTTCAATAACTTTTCAGATTGAACAATTACTGAAGCAGACATAATAAGGAGGGAATTCGACCCTCCTAATACTGTAAAATGGAATTGAAACTAATAAATGAAATTATTCTATCCTTCGTGGTGAGAAAATTAATTAAAACGAATTCTTGGTGCTTATAAAACTTGTCCAGTACGTAGATTTAGGTAAGATGTTTTAAAAAATAATTGATATTTCGTTTTCGGTCGCACATTCACTCGAACGTGGACTGATCAAATGGGTATAGAAAGGCAGAATAGTAATCTAGTTAGATAATATAATTTATGTAATACGGAAAATGACTTATTTACGAACTACTCCAGCTTATCTTTAGAAAAATATTATACGCTTCCTATCGAATTCTACTACAACCCCACAACACTACAGAGAAAGTTTGAAATTTGTACAGACTGATAGTCTCTTTACCGCGGATTTTTAAAATAAAGAAAGATACTAATGCTTTGAAACATTGAAAAATCAGAAACTGCGCGAGTTTTAAACTTTATCTTGGAGAAAGGACTTTAAACTTTATACGTATTTATATTTAAGATTATCAGGTAATGGCACTGCACAGCATTTACTAAAATTTTTCACTTGAGGCATGATAGTGAATAACGATAGATAAGTTAAGTGGTATTATGGTACTTTAATTTATATGTAAATTCTCAAAAAACCAACCAATATTGATCATGATCGTTGACCCTGTGGTGTCTAAAAAATACACACCAATATATTATGTCGCTACAATTAAAATCGTGGAAAGGTAAAACTAACTAATTTATTCGTGTAACTGAGTTGTTATTGAAGTACTTAATGTTTTAATCTGCTTATTATACAAATTCATGATAATGATGATGGTCAATCACCGTTAGACCTCTTGCAAGTTTTAAAGATTTGAATTGAAATAAAAGTTCTTTTACGAGAGAATATTTAAAATCGTACTTTCGGTGTTGATGTACTTGTCGATTTAATTAATTCAAACATCTAATCAACTACTGCATTTGGATGCTAAATATTCGTTATTCCTATGAGTTAAATAAATATTTCATTTTGACAATTTCGAGACAAACGTATCAATCTGGTCCTCATCCTTTAGGCCTATGAATTTATCTATAACTTTACCATCCTTAATCGCCAGCACTGCTGGAACAGCCCCGACGCTGTAGGACATGGCGATATCAGGGTTATCATCAATATCTACTTGGGCAAGATCTACAGCATCTTTTGAGGCAGCGACAGATTTTTCCATGCGAGGTGCAAGTTGTTTGCACGGACCACACCATCTGAAATAAATTTAATTTAATCTATCAGTATTAAACC
>JAANSQ010001675.1:0-14250 GCA_036850885.1 Lepidocyrtinus dapeste
TTGTTGAATCTTCGTGATTTTCATTTTGACCGTGATTTTCATTTTGGCCGTAATTTTCATGTTGATTCTGCTCGGTCGATGTTTCTTCTAAAATATCATTTTCTCGCAAATGCGTGGTTGACTGATCTTCTGGGAATGTGGTCGAAGAAGTCGGCCAATTGGTAGAGCTTTGAAATTCAGAAGGAAGCATAGTTGAGTGCTCGTAATTTTTAACTTTACTCTCTTCGGTTGTCGTAATTTCTAAAATTTCATTTTCTTCCATATGCGTGGATGACTCATCTTCTTCAAATGTGGTTGAGGAAGGCGGCATATCGTTGAGACTTTGCATATTTCGGGCAAACGCACTTGATTCCTTCATACTTTTCTCCGGTTTCGTTTGAGAAATTTCAGTTGGATTGTTTGTCTCATCCCTATTTTGGGACAGGCTGTTAGTATCTTCGCATATGAAATAATGTTGATTTTCGCACTGTACATAAAAATAACAATAAAAAGGTTTATATAATCAAGCGCAAGCAATGTTTTAGTAGATGTTGGACATTAATTGTCGCTATTTCTCATTGGATTGGGTAAAGGAAAAATTGTAGTGCTTCAAAACACCTATTCTATTGCATTGAGTTTCTTAAGCACGTTAACGTCATAAGTCCTGCATATTATGTTAATCCCAGTGTTTCTAATTCTTATGAGGGTTGATAGTTTTCATCAGGACTGAAAATTGTATCTGATCAATGGTATTTTTATCCGACAATTTTAATAGGTTTTGTTGAAAGGCTACGCTTAATTCATTTTCATCTACTCTACATACATTTAACTTCTCGTATTTAGTCAGACAGCGTGATCAGAGTTTTTATAGCTTCGCTCCATTATAAATCGGTTCATTTAGTTGTCTATAAGCCATCAAGTATACGTATTTCAAACGGATAATTTTACTTTTTGAATTACCTATTTACTTACATTTTCATCATTAAAGGTGTGAGTTTCATTTTCAAAAAAGATTGGATTCCTGTAAAGACAATTTTTTAAGGGTATAGAAGTTTATTTTTAACAACAAAGCTAAATTGTGAATCAATTGTCAATTTTTACCATAACGTGACGCAATGCTCACGTGTATCCTTTATGATGTGATCTGGTTGGTTGGGGTACCTGGACATAGCATTTGGGCAATACACGTTGAAATAAAATTTAAACTTTTTGACTGAATGACATGTCATGAATATATGTATATTGTACCACATGTCATCATATTTTAATGGGGTCCCATCGGCCATCCAGACCCAGTGACCTTCTTGTGCTATATCCACCAGACCTATCCAGTATCTCCTGCTCATGGAGAACTCGCTTGTGTATTGAACCGGATCATCAGCGTTTGTCCAGACTACGCTAGCGCTGCTTATAGCTGACACTAGACTCATGGCGTCACTACTATTGAGGAGCACGGCGAGTTTTCCACCAGGTTTGCGATTCTCACAATAGCTAGCTGCACGATATTGGGTCATCTGGTATTTTTAAATGTCATGGTTACGACCATTATACGAAAATTTAGAAGAAATCAAACTTGTGTAGCCTTACACTTTTACGTATGACCACCCATCTCTTTCCTAAAGCTTTTTCTTGTGGCTGCCCATTCTTGAGAGGAGCGTCTGTATTTGAAAACAAAATTTAATTTAAATTTAAATATGTTACTCGAATCAGGAAGCTTGTAAAACCTTTCGCGTACCACGTAACGACCAACAGAGGTTTATCTGTATAAAGATAACTGCACCCAAGAGAAAGTTGAAGCGAGAGGAAAGTAGAACTTTGTTTGGCATTTTTTTGTTGCGATGTAATATTAATTTCTCCAAATGTTTTTCACGCGGATAACAAAATTGTGGCCACATTTTACACTGGCTGTTTTCAAAGAATATGTATTTTAGGTTACATTCAAAATTTGGATATATTGAATTTAACGTGATGCATTCTTCAATTGTTTCAGTTTAGACTGTAAGACAATTCAGGCAAATTCTTTCAATGCAAGAATATGAAACAATATTCAATCGATTTGCACACATTTAGAAAGTTACCTTAAAATTTGCCATACTGATAGTATTAAAAAATAGGTTTTACACATTTCCACGTTTGCTTGCCTTTATAATACTGCCAGATTTACTTTCAAATATGCAATGCAAGTTTAATGAGATGTTCATGCTTCATGTTCGGGGAAATTTATGTTTGGGGAAACTGATACTCGGGGAAAATGTTGTGTGGGGAAATGCGTTTTGAAATTTCTTCAAAGCGTGAGAACTTGAATAAGTAATTTTGAATATTGAATAATTAGACATTACAGTTTGATAAATTTACTTTTTTATTGCTACTGATGATGAACAATAAGTGCAGTTACACTAACATGTTATAAAATTTTCATTTCGAATTTCAAACTTACAACTAGGTCATAGGTTTGTAAGCAATTGATATGACATTAAAAATTACAACTTTAGTAAAGTATTATGATTAACAACTTCGTACACAAGGACCACGAAACTAATAGCCATGCTAGCAACGAAGAAGATCAAAGGAGCCAGGAACTTTGCAGTATCAATGTAGTCATTTTGAAAAAAAGGTTTATCGCTGTTCTCATCCACATCTTCAAAAGTCTTATCGATTAGATTCCCAGCCCAGTCCGCCCATTCTATAATCTGGTCTCTCAGTCCCGCTTGATGTATACGTTCCAGAGTTTCCATGAGCCAGTCCCGGTTCACAGTGTAAAATTCCCAGTATTGGTATACCGTCTTAAACGTCTCCTCGACATGCATGCAGGTCATTTTATTTTGAGTAGCGTTACGTACCCGCATTTTCCAAAGTGGAACGTAAAACTGGTCCTGCTTTGCAACCCGAAGAATGTTTCCATTCAAAAGTTCTCTGACATTATTTACTATGGTACTTTTCTCCTGGAGATGATTGAAATCATCCGCAGCATTTAGTCCAACTTTTTTCTGCCTTTGTAACGCTTCATATGAAATGGGAGTGGCGCCTGGATTGTTTGCATACTTTATAATTTTATGGCCATCTTGTAATTGTAATATCGAACGAATAGTTTCATACGCCTGAGGAGGAACCTTGACGGTGACTAAGCTAGTTATAGAGTTTCCGTACAAGTTGCAATCAAACATGGCAAGGAAAACAATTAGAAGAAACCAAACGTTTACTTGAATGCCTTGCACCCAAACGGTCAAGTTTACCGTACCGTGTAGCTTCGGTCTGGTTGACAGTAGAACAAACCATCGTCCACAGATCTGGACTGTCGATAGTTCCTGTCTGAATGTAACTTGGCCTGGGATTCAGGCTAGATGCATAGCCATAAACGAACTGACCACTTAGGCGAAAGTTCAAGTCCTCGTGAGGTTCTCGTGATGTCCAAATTTTAAACGAGATATTATGAGCGTCTGCCATGTAGATAACAGCCATGAGATATGGTTCGCAGAATTGCATATCAATAGACTTTAGTATTGTATAAGCCTAGCACAAGCGTACCTATCCTTACCGTAATTTTCTGTGTTGTAATAACTAGGAAAGCGCGAGTGGATCAATGCATCTACTCGTTTTTGGCTTCCGTTACAAAATATCGCTTTATGAGCCTTCACAGGATTCACCAGCATTGTTAGGATGTCGTCATAGGTAAGTTCACTTAATCTACAATAGTCACGACAATCTAACCAAAAAGTGATATCCATATTAGGATCAGCTAATGGCTCCGGGTGTCCAGATGGATTCACCAACACCTTTGTTGCGGGGAGAAACCTATCCCATATTTTTGTTACGCTGGAGTAACTCATAGAAGACGAGTTCTCATCGTAGGACAAAAGAAATAAAACCGTAGTAATTTGAAGCAAGTAGTCGTGAAGATTAATAAATACCAAATTCCAGCTTTCAAATGGAGAGTATGAAGCGACTATTATATTAAAAGGTTGGGTAAACCTAAACTCAGTGTTTCGCTGAAGCTCAGTCTCATTCTCGAAGGAAAAGAGCGTCTGAAGTCGGATATTCGAAAAATCTATCTCATTGTCTAGTTCTTTCTGGAGAACTGAATGCACCGAATGAATCCATAGAATATAGTTTTCATAGTTTTCTTGCATGAAGGGAATGAACTGATGGAAAAAGATGTTTGAAGTAGAACCATTCGCTAAATTTTTACTTTCAACTGAGATACTATGACTAAATATTATAAATAAAATCGCTTTTACAAATAAACTTGCGTTTTTTAGTGGGCCAGTCATACCTGATATTTCTTTGCAATACTTACTCCTAAGTTGTAAGCTGTATATCCTCCAAAAGCAAAAGGAAATATAGTTGTTAGTGTCCTTTTAAAAATATTTTGAAAAGTGTAAGAGAACACAATACTCTGCGCGTTTAAAAAAACTTATTAAAAATTATTGATTATTTTTCATGCAGCTACGTAACCATAATTATTTTCGTGTCAAGTGGGTAATTAGCTTTGGATATATGATTCTGCTCAAAGTTATGCAAACAGTTTCATCACAAATCAATAAGTTTTCGCTTTTCTTTGAGTTTCTCAGAAGCTCAGTACGAAATATCAAAATCGAATATGTGGATTAAGTAGATCGATTATTTTTTTCATGAATTTGAATTTCATATGAAACTACTTAAATTTCGAAGGAATCACACGTTTAGCATTACCTTTTGATGGCATCCTTTTTAAGCAATGGTTTGTCATTCAGTTTATCTGAGAATTAAGTCTGATCGAAAATTAATTGAGCTTTGAATTTGAATACAAACAGCTTGAATTCGCAATTGATAAACCTCTCCAGAACAATTTTTAGCTCTCGATTTCTCTGCACTTAAGTAGCAAGTAACAATGCCACTATAGCAGCAAACTAAATGCTACCTGTGTGAATAACACATTTATCATGAATGAGTGACAGAGTGAAAGACTGACTTGTTTTTGCCAGATAAGCCTGAGTCATCAAATTCAAACAAATTGTTTCGGGTGAAGTGTAAGATCTAAAAGTGGATTTAAGGATGTGCTTTGACGCTTGAACTAATTGGAAAACTAAATATGGGATTTAATGATTTAATAGCCAGTTTTAGCTCGATTCTTCAGTTAAACAGAGTTGGTTAATTGCATTTCTAATTACAATTTGACATTTTATACCATTCCACTTAAGAATTCAATGTATGAAAATAAATAAATTATGTGGATTTTTTCTATTTTTACACTTACAAGTGTCCAAGCACACCCTTAATAACCACAGTGAATGTATGAATGTAATACTGACGTGTGGCCAGTCCACTATCTAAGATTTTATTTAAACACGTAATTCTAAACCGATAAGGGTGGATGGACCACCGTAAACTTGACTTATCTCGAATAGAATGAGATAAGAAAATGATTTGAAGAGCGATTGATTTCATATGCAATGTTCAGAGTCAAGGAAAGGCTTTGCATTTTGATGTAACTAAAGCGCAATTTTTCTTTAGCGAATCCAGCCATGAACTGGATCAAGCAAGCAACCACATTATATCATCAGAATCACGACCAATTTGATACTAGACAAGACAATGACTCTTGACAAATTTATGCACTTGAAATGATCTCCATGATCAATTTTACAAGTTGAACATTTATTTTTTAATTAATTAAAAATACTACCGTTCTAAACCAATTTACAGTGGTAAAGATTTTTATTTTATAAGATTTATAAGTCAAGGAAATCATGTTGAAGTACAGTATCCTGGTTTTGGGAGCGTCCATCTCAATCTCCCTCTTTCTAAGGATATGTTGTGCAGTGGAAGTGAATAGCATAGAAAATATCGTAACCTTTGACTCCATCGTTGGGCGTTCAGGGACAGGGCGATCTGAAAATGTATACAAGAGGTTTCTCAAGTTGAGCATAATGAGTGGCAGCAAAAATGAGCCGCTTGTATCTGAAAGTCACGTGGACGAAATAGTAGACCAGTGGCTGGATGAAATGAAGTTTTCTAACAAGCTCCCTCGTAAAAAACGACTTAAAAGCTCTTCCGCAGCCGAGGTCGTTCATTCCGACTATGATCAATACTGCGGGATTCCATCAAATTTAACTGTCTTAGGTTGTGTACCGGAAGGGTATAAAGTTGGTGGTTCTTCCGTGTTTGAGGAGGTTCCCACCGGCTGTGAATATGGCGAAGCAGAGAAAGAATTTGGGTGCCAAGATGGAAGCATTACAGATATACCGTCTCTTCCTCCAGTACTCAATATTTTAGATCTGAATGAGACCAAGATTCAAAAGCTGCCTTGCCTCGCATTCCAAAATGTCTCGATTAATGTAATTCGTCTATTTAGGTATATAATTACTTAATTTTAGTTAAATTTTCTACGGATAAATACAGTTTACACGTTAATTTTTAAATTTTTATTGATTAGGAATTCCATCAACTTTATTCATCCGTATGCCTTTCACGACGTGGAAAATCTGAGAAACTTGGTCATCGTGGACAACGAGATTACCTTCCTGGCCTATGAGCTTTATGTCGGACTTAACCAAACACTCTTTTTGGACTTGAGGAATAATTTGATTTCTTTTGAAATCTACAAAACTTGTCCGGCTCGTCCTTTGGATAAAATATTACCAGTTCTTCCTCAGTTGAGGATGCTTCGCATGAGTGGGAATCCCTTGAGTGTCATTCCCTGGCAAATGTTTGCAGGCCTGAGGGACAGTCCAATTAACACTCTTTACTTGGATAATTGTTACCTAACTGAAATCCATCCTGGTAAGCAAATTATAATTAATATTCAGTTTCTTTCTTAATATTTATTTGGATTCTGTCTAGATGCATTTTCGTATGTCAGTGGAACCCTAGAACTTTTGGAACTGTCAAATAATCCACCGGATCTTATGTCTTCCCTGGAGGCTTTCCTGGAACCTTTGGAAAAGCTCCAGATTCTTTACTTGGCTCGAAATGGACTCTCCCGTATTCCAGCCAAAGCAATTAAGAAATTCGCTTCCCAAATGAAAGTGCTGGAGTTCTCGGGAAATGTAATGGAAAGCATTTATGAAGATGATTTCTCTGGGTTCGTTTCCCTGGAAGAGCTTTATCTGGATGAATGTGGACTAGTTAGCATTGCTGTTGGAGCCTTCAAAACTACGGCGAGTCTTAGGGTTCTTTCTCTGAAGGACAACAGGCTTCGCCAACTGCCTATATTTCCTTCCTCTCTGGAGTATCTACAGCTCGTACAAGGTCACGAAAATTTGGTAACGGCAGTTCGGGATAGTTTTCAAAATTTGACTAAACTAAAGTTTTTAGAATTGAATGGAATAAATATCGGAAATATTACCGGAGAAACCTTTAATGCATCTTCGATAAGAGAGATGCATCTCAAGAGCTGTAATATTCAGAATATTGAGCTGAGCTCTTTCCAAAACTTACCGAAATTGCGTACCCTCATGTTGAGCAACAACCCTATTTCGAGTTTAAATCTTGGAGTATTTTTCGGAATGAATGATTTAGACATATTGGCCTTTGATAACTGTCAGCTTAGCTTTCCTCCAGAGACTTCTGAAACTAACAAAGAAACAGAATCCCATTCTCAAGAGGAGCTATTAGGGTCAACCACTTCGTTTCCTTGGCTTCCCAAGCTAAGAAGACTAGATTTCAGTGGGAACAAAATTGAGTATCTGACCTCCTCTCTGTTTCAAAACCTGCCAAGTTTGACCGACCTGGATTTGTCAAACAACCCGGTGAAATCGTGGAACTGCAGGTTATTTCCGGAACGTCAATTAGTCTACGATATGGATGGGGAGATTCCCAACTTTGTGTTCAAACTGGGACACGGAAGCATTCACTCGCTGACTGACGCAATGATTCAAGATTTCCCTGCCATGTCGACCATTGACCTCTCTGCGAATAGGTTTATCTGCAATGAAAATGCATGCAAGCTACGTGACATGATCAACTCTTCGATTTCCAACTGGAAGCAGACTTGGATCAACAGTGAAACGTATGAGTGTCACGACACGGTAACAAGTTCCAACTACTTCATACGAAATCTGACGGACGAGATCTGTCAACAGAGCAATAAAACTCAAACAGACAATCCTTCTGGTTCTGGACTTGGTCCATCTGCGGTATCTTCTGGACTAACTAAGATTATCTCGATAAGCGCCGCATTAACGGTGATTGCAGCTGTGGTCATCATCCTCGGTTATAAAAATAGAGCACATTTGAGATACCTCATGTTCCACGTGAAGTTTAACGTGTTGCCAGTGCCCGGCCGCAAGGCTAAGTTGTCCAGTACTAACGTACACGAGGGAATCCAGGCTTCTTATGACTTTGACCTGTTCATTTCCTACCACCACCAAGATTCCACTTTTGTCGAAGAGGTATTTCTTCCAGAGATTGAAATTCAGCAGGATGAGTACGCCAGTATGGATGGTCTAACTGAAGCAATGAATTCCATATATTTTATTCAAGATGGAAACGACTTAATCCAAAAGAATAACTTTAAGATTAGTCTGTGCCAAGAGAATAAGCCTAAAGACTCCAAGAGATTTAAGGTGTGTCTCCACCAAAGAGAATTCGCTGCGGGAGTGCCAATCACAGAAAACATTATGGACTGTGTAGACAGATCACGAAAAACTGTAATTCTCGTCTCCAAAATGTACATGGAGTCTCAATGGTGTACTTTTGAAATGAAATTGGCTTATCATAGAATGATAGAAACAAGGAGGAAAGCTTTCGTGCTAGTGCTTATGGAAGATATTCCTAAAGAGTTTAGGAGTAAAGTCCTAAATTATTTGATGGTGAGCCAAACTTACTTACACTGGCCGGGAATGCAAGCTTCAACAGAGGAGCAAGCAGTGTTTTGGACGAGGCTAAGGAACTTTCTCCAGGCACCTAATTAACTTAAGGTTAAACAATGACGCAATTTTACATTTTTTGAAAAGACTGAATGAACGAGCATGTGATAATAGTTACTAAACTGACTAGGCAAAAGAACCAGTTTTAAGGGATAAAATAATAATTTTTTGTTAGATAAGACTTTGTTTATTATAATTAAATTCGCCGGTTCAAACTGGAATTAGCTTGTATATAAGCTCTGTAAACTTAAGGGTTTAAGGTATACTAAGTGATTTCATAAAAATAGTTAGAATAACAATAAACAATGTTTTTATATCCAACCGAGAAAAAATATTTTTGTTGATTCATCAGTTAAAACTAACAGACGTTTTAGGGTATTTAAGCTAAAGTTATTGCTTTAAAAATTTAATAGTGTTAATAAGCTTTGTCTCTTAATGCCCCATATCAATCGAACTCTATAACTACCTAACATTTTGATCAATAATATCTCGTTTAAGATGCTTTTACATGTATTTCAAATTATAAAAATAATGATTCAGGCAGTAATAACCACTTTAATTTAAGATTTTATTATCTAATGACGAAGTAAAAGACGACATTAGACAACACCACCATTTCACTTTTTCTGTATGGGTTAAGCTGTCAAAGGAAATTATAGCACAAATACAATTTTGGATAGTGACAATTTAATGATTCATTCCCACCCTAACATTCGATTCGACCATTAAACTGGTTTTTGATAAGAAGAAAAACGTGCATAATCCAGCGAGATTAGCCCATCCTTCTTTTATCGCACCAAACCTTTCTGTCAAGACGATGAGAGATTTAATCTTCTCCTCCAATTTAGTCTTTGACTTTAGTTCGACGTGATCCGTCTCTTTCTCACCAGTCAATACTTTTATTTCTTTCCCTAAATGATGAACTGTAACCGCCGTCCAGGAGTGGAAATCACTCCAGCTCCGGAAGATTTAGGCGTTTTACACGCTGAAATATTTACTCCCGGATGTGTTACTTTTCTTACCGATCTCGTCACCACTTTTCAGTCTTCTGTGGCAGAGGTATGTTGGTGAAATTGAAAATGATAGGAAAAGTCATCGAAAATAGCAAAAATAGTTTTCTTAAAAGGATCTTGTCGTGGTTTAACAGCTTCATAGAGTCCGAAAATACAAACGATTAGAGCTAGAGAGCAGTGACGAGCTCCCAGATTTCTCCAATACTCAAGCAAATGGAGAGTGGAAGATTGCTCCTATCCCTGCTCGACTCCAAAGACAGCACTTGGGGTTGGGCGATGTATCTCCATCTAACCGCATACATTTTATTACAGCGTTAACTTCCGGAGTAGATGGGATTCAGGTTGATTACGACGATGGACATTGTCCCACTTGGACCAACACAATTAGAGGTAAATTCATGAGCATATTCTGAGGAACCACATATTGAAATATATCAGTATATCACGCTTAACTGCTTCAATTCTTCAAGGGCTTCATAATGTGATTGCATTCACAAAGGGTGCCTTCCATCCAGACGAAGTCCCTTCACTGGATAACTCTCCCGTCCTCATTTTGCGGCCAAGGGCATGGAACATGCCAGAACACAATATCTTTGTAAGAAAAACAGATGCAAATTTACGGATTAAATTTGATTCATATTAACGATTCTTTTGTCTAAAATTAATACCTCCAGATTAATGGTAAACCTACCCCAGGGGCACTGATTGACTTTGGTGTGCTCATGTACCACGCGAGCGCTACACTTGTGGAGAAAGAACTTGGTCCTTACTTCCACCTTTCCAAGTTAGAAAGGGCCTCGGAGGCTAAACTCTGGGATAAAATATTCACCTGGACAGAAGAAAAGCTTAATCTAAATCATGGGGTTATCAAAGCTGCAGTGTTAATCGAGAACATTCTCGCTTGCTTCGAAGCAGAAGAAATTCTTTACGAACTGAGGGAACATTCTTTCGGGTTGAATTGTGGAATTTGGGATTATGCCGCATCCATCATATCAAAGTTTGGTAAGGAGATTGTAATAAATGTGCCTCATTGCATTTTTGTGATAAACTTTGCTCCTCCTTGGGCTCTATAGGTCACCGTAACGAATTCGTCTTCCCC
Organism: Lepidocyrtinus dapeste; assembly: GCA_036850885.1. Lineage (NCBI taxonomy): Eukaryota > Metazoa > Arthropoda > Collembola > Entomobryomorpha > Entomobryidae > Lepidocyrtinus > Lepidocyrtinus dapeste. The sequence continues at coordinate 10,938 of JAANSQ010001675.1, forward strand.
GATAGGAACAAGTACGTCAGTATGGAAAAACACTTTATGAAAAGCTACCTGCATCATGTGGTCCAATCATGTCATAAGCACGGAGCTCCAGCGACTTGTGGGATGGCTGCGTTGACTATAGCTCACAATGATGTCGACAAGTAAAAAATGATTAGATTAAGTCTCAGAAGTTCTTCCTTATGCATAATCCATTTATTGGCCATTTATAGGAGAAGGGATATTACAAGGTTGGTATGTGACTCGAAAAAGAAGGAAATTGAAGCTGGCGTTGATGGATTTCTTGTGTACGATACAAAACTGGTCCCTGCACTTTTGACATTGTGGCAGGGGCGACCTGCGAATCAAATTGATACGGAACCACAAATACCAGTAAAGATTACCGCCTCTGACTTACTACAGGTTGGTAGCGTTACAAATTGAGAGTTAAAACTGGTGAGGATATAATTAAATAAAATATTTTCCGTTAGATCCCAGATGGTAACGTTAGCCTGACAGGGGTGAAGCATAATGTTCGAGTGGGAATCCAGTTTGTGTACAGTTGGCTGCTACATGGAGTGGGCAACTTTATTTTGGAGGGCTCCGTTGAAGACTCTGCTACTGCGGAAATCGCTAGGACACAAATTTGGCAATGGATTTATCATCAAGTAACTGAATAACTGGATTGTGTTCATAAAACTGAAAGCTATCACCTGTCATTTTGCTTAATTCCCTACATTGTATTATGTTTAGGTTCCTTTGGAAGGCGAGCCTAAAAGAGTGGTCACCAAGGGTCTCGTGAGTCAATGTATTGAAGAGTTATATAAATATGCTGCGCTTCAAGCATCTACAAATACTGAAGACATTTGTCTGCGGCAAGCGTGCCAAGTGTTCTATGAGGTTGTTACCGCTCCCGAGATTCCTGAATACATTACCACTTACCTTTACAACCACTCTTACTTTAGAGCTGCTCATAATCTTTAAGAATACCAAAATAACTTTTCATCCCATGTTTTTGAAGAGAGTGTACTAGTATTCTACAGTAATTGATGCAACATTTATCATTGTTGTTAAGTTGAATTTGTTGTAATGATTCATTTTATGCGAATAAAAGTTACTTGAATGAGCTATGAAATAGAATTATTACGATTTGTTAAGATATGTATATTGTTCATTTATTACCGAAATTTGGAATACATAAAATTATTAAAAATTACCATGTAAATTTTTAAATTCAAGCAACCAGTTTTCCTTCCTCAATAATTAAATAATAACGTCTTCATACCTATTTTTCACCAATATATCTTCAGTTTCAATTGTACAACCTTCCAATACTAAAATCAACATAATAATAAAATTAAAGCAGTTTGGTAGTTTTTAAAGTTATTTATTTTTTGTTAGATTACATCGCTATATGAAATGCTTACATTCAGAAAAGTTCAAACTGAAATTCAAAAATAAAATATAATTTATAAATCAAATCGATTTAAGAACCATGGTATGATATATAATCAAATAAATTAATTAATTTACTAAGACTTTAGCTTTCGCGAACCTTTTCTCATCCATCAATAAATTAGTTGTCAACAGGTATTTTCTAACACATAAATTAGAAAAGTACCTATCGACAAGAAATTTACGATGATGAGACAGCATTATAGGTTTCAAATTTCAAAGTGAAAAGCATATTACGGTAAAATAATTCATGGTTTAAGCCGTCTGGGATCTACCTATTACAAACAAATGTGCTAAAACGAGAATATTGAAATAATAATGAAAACTTGTTGCAAATCATCATTATGTAGTACCTAATTTTGTGTTTAACGGCATCGACTGTGAATCAAAACACGTGCAGAAAGAGATTTTTCATGCCTTACGATTAAGTCATGAATGGTTATTTAATAGTATTTAATATTTAAAATATCAATCAAAGTATTGGTTAAATCTATTACGCCTCAAAATAATTNCTATTACGCCTCAAAATAATTATTAAATTAACTTAGAACATTGATCGCAAACAACTTTTAAATTAAATGGTTGTGAATAAATAATATAATTAAGTAAAATAATTTTTTTGTAAGTACGTCACGCAATTTTAATGAATGATAATGAAAACTGTTTCTTTCTTTTAAAAATTTTCTCGCTGCAGGTAAATTAAGCATTTAAGAATTGAAAAAATACCAGTGAGTAGTATTTCGTTTGGTGAAATAATGCCAACGATTTCTAAAACCAACTGATGTCATGATGACAACGCCATGATTTTTTTACGTTTCTAACAAAAAACCATGTATGTTTCAATGAAAAGATTTGTTGGTAGAGTACAGAAAAAAGATAAAACCTCTCTAGTCTGGCAAATAGGACATAAATTTGGGTGGTTTTCGTGAAGATTATCGATGAAAAAGTTTTGACACCTCTCAGGCTTGTCAATATGAGAGAGTTTTAATTAGTTGTCTCCCTCGTATGCACGAATCTTACTTCTCTCATTTCACTTCTACTCTTCCTATCCAAATTGACTTTCAGATTCAGCATCGCTCAAAATCATCCAATAAAGCATTTCTCCAAAACTTAATAACATTTTGAATTTGCGAATGATTAGCCATTTTATGAAAGCCTACCACGTTTAAATTGCATTTGAGGATTGTTGGAATTTTGATACTTGGTCGGTTTTTGTATCGGGGGGTTTACGCTTGTGAAGAGTTTTTTAATTCGTAACTATGTATACAATTGTATACTGGGTTAGCCAAGCAAAGGTTAATTTAAGTAAACTACTGTTTTTATTCCCTAGGTACATACTTCAAACTTGAAAACTATAAAGTTAAATAAAATTAAGTACATACATGATAAATATTGTTGAATGTATAAAATGCTACGGATGATATTAAAACATGTGATTACACTTTCATCGATTTCCTTATGTTTTTTTGAATATGGAATTTGATTTCTAAAACATGAAAACCATAAAATCTTGAAGCATATGTAAATGCACGTGCCATTGCCCGATGGACTTACACGAAACGCCATACTTGCTAGTTTCGCTGTGCTTCATGATTCATGATAGATACATACACGTGCGGTTTTGATTTCCATTTCATTTAGATGAACCTTCAAGAGAAAAAAACCACTGGTTCAATTAAATCACAAAATCAATTATCCAAGAAAATGTATGACTTGTCCTATTTTAAAAGCATACTTTAATTTGTCTCAAGGAGTAATCGAAATTGTCCCAATTGCCAAAAGTCTTAGAAAACAAATGTTATGCGCTACTCGATAGCTCATACTCATACTGAATTTGTGAGCGTACGGACGAGTCGCAAAGTCTGGGCCTGGTTAAGCCTCA